>CAUYLG010016092.1:0-14165 GCA_963573385.1 Cacajao melanocephalus
ACAAGTAAACTTAAAAAATATTTACAGAACTCTCCACCCCAAATCCACTAAACATACATTTTTCTCAGTATCACATTACACTTATTTTAAAAGTGACCACATAATTGGAAGTAAATCACTCCTCAGCAATTGCATAGCATTTTACAGGTTTAAGTAAAACACTATTTGGCTGCTTGTTTGTTATCTTCATCCCTTATTCCTTCCTGTCTCCATTGTTAAGCACAATTATTGGCAAAAAAGAGGTTTTTAATACCCATTTTTAGACTGCATTCTAGCCTGGGCAATAGAACAAGAATCCCGTTCTCTCTCCCTCTTTCTCTTCCTCTCTTACATTCTTTTTTTTTATTTCTTTCACTCTCACTTTCTTTCCTCTCTTTTTCTTTCTTTCAAAAATAAAAAATAAAAAATAAAAAAAGCAAGACCTAAGGGTCAAACGCTTTCCAAGTAATTTAACTACATCCAATAATAAAAATCAAGAATGATTTTATAGGGGTTCACCCCACCTATAGAAATAGAAAAAATATTCTAAAATTTTGGCCTGGCAAGGTGACTCAGACCTGTAATCCCATTGGGAGGGATTTGGGAGGCTGAGGCAGGCAGATCACTTGAGGCCAGGACTTTGAGACTAGCTTCATCTCATAGAGAAACCCCATCTCTTTTAAAAAGACAAAAACTATCCAAGTGTCACCGGTGACAGGTGCCTGTATAATCCCAGCTGCTCAGGAGGCTGAGACAGGAGGATTGCTTGAGCCCAGGAGACAGAGGTTGCAGTAAGCTGAGATTGCACCACTGCACTCCAGCCTGAGCAAGAGAGTGAGACTCAGCCTCAAAAAAAAAAAAAAAAAAAAATCTGAAATATAAAATCCCAAGGGACCTTGAATATCCAAAGCACTCTTGAAAAAAATAAAGTTAGAGAGTATGTACTTCCTGCTTTCAAAATATACTACAAAGCAGCAGTCTGATATCAAGATGGGATAGTACTGGCATAAAGACATACATATTGATCAATGGAACAGAATAGAGAGCATGTAAATAAACACATATAGATAGTCAAATGATTTTTGACAAGGGTCTCAAGACTTACACGATGGGGCAGAGACAGTCTGTTCAACAAATGGTGTTGGAAAATTGGATATCCATATGCAAAATAATGAAGTTGTGGCCGGGCTTGGTGGCTCATGCCGGTAATCCCAGCACTTTTGGAAGCCGAGGCAGGTGGATCACCTAAGCTCAGTAGTTTGAGACCAGCCTTAGCAACATGGAGAAATGGAGAAACCCTGTCTCTCTAAAAAATACAAAAAAAAAAAACAAAAAAAAACAAAAAGCCAGCTCAGTGGCTCACACCTGTAATCCTAGCACTTTGGGAGGCCAAGGTGGGCAGATCACTTGAGGTCAGGAGTTGGAAACCAGCCTGGGTAACACGGTGAAACTCCATCTGTACTAAAAATGCAAAAATTAGCCAGGTGTGACAGGCATCTGTAATCCCAGCTACTTGGGAGGCTGAGTCAGGAGAATTGTTTGAACCTGGGAGGTGGAGGTTGCAGTGAGCTGAGATTGTGCCACTGTACTCCAGCCTGGGTGAGAGAGTGAGACTCTGTCTCAAAAAAAAAAAAAATAAAAATAAAAAACAAAGCTGGTGTGATGGTGTGTACCTGTGGTCCCAGCTACTCAGGAGACTGAGGTGGGAGAATTGCTTGAGCCTGGGAGGTTAAGGTTGCATTCCAGCAGGATCATGCCACTGTAGTCTAGCCTGGATAAGAGTGAGACCCTGTCTCAAGAAAAAAAAAGAATGAAGTTGAACCTTATGCCATATGCAAAAATTAACTCAAAATGGATTAAAGACCTGGATATAAAACCTAAAACTCTGAGAAGAAAACTTGGGGTGAAAGCTTCAGGACACTGAATTTGGCAATGATTTCTTGGATATGGCATCAAAAGCACAGGCAAGAAAAGCACAAATAGACAACTGGGACTTCATAAAACTAAAAAACTTCTGCACATCAAAGGACACAATCACACAATCAGCAGAGTGAAAAGGCAACTTTAGGTGTGGAAGAAGATATTAGTAAATTATATGACTGATAAGAGGATAATATCCAGAATATATAAAGAAGATCTACAATTCAGTAACTAAAAACAACCTAACTAAAAAGTAGGCAAAGGATTGGAGTAGATGACATTTCAATGATGACATACAAACGGTCCATAAGCATATAAAAAGATGTTCAATATCACTACAAATGGTCCTTGACCTACAGTGGTTCGACTTACAGTTTTTTAACTTTATGATAATGCAAAAGTAATACACATTCAGTACACTCCTCCACTTATGATGGGGTTATGTGCTCACAACTCCATCATAACTTGAAAATATAAGTCAAAAGTGAGTTTTCTATGCACTTTTATCATCAGGATATAACATCATTGTAAGTTGAAGAACATCTGTATTCATAAGAGAAAACAAATATGCATCAACATCATAATGAGATATCACCTCATGCCCATTAGGTTGACCAATAGGAAACAAACAGAAAATTTAAAAAGGTTAGTGACAGGATCAGAGTAATTGGACCCCTTGTGGGAATGTAAAATAGTGCAGCCATAATAGAAAGCAGTATGGAGGGCCCACAAAAAAATTAAAAATAGAATTAACATATGATCCAGCAATCTACCTCTAGATATACATTTGAAAAAATTTAGAATTTAGAGCAGGATCTTTTTTTTTTTTTTTTTCCAAGATGGAGTCTTGTTCTGACACCCAGGCTGGAGAGCAGTAGCATGATCTCGGCTCACTGCAACCTCCACCTCCTGGGTTCAAATGATTCTCCTGTCTCAGCCTCCTGAGTAGCTGGGATTACAGGTACATGCCACCACACCCTGCCATTTTTTTGTATTTTTAGTAGAGATAGGATTTCACCATTTTGTCCAGGCTGGTCTTGAACTCCTGACCTCAGGTGATCTGCCTACCTCGGCCTCCCAAAGTTCTGAGATTACAGGTGTGAGCCACTGTGCTGGCCTAGAGCAGTATCTTAAAGAGACATTTGCATACCCATGTTCACTGCATCTTTGTCACAATAGCTAAGAGGTGGAAGCAAGCCAAATGTCCACTTGCAGGTGACTAGATAAAGGAAATGTGGTATAGAAATAAAATGGAATATCATGCAGCCTCTAAAAAGAAGGAAATCTTTTCATATGCTACAACACGGACGAACCTCAAGGACGTTTTGCTAAGCAAAATAAGCCAGTCACAAAAGTACAAATACTGTATTATTCCACTCATATGAAGTATGTAGTCAAAATCACAGAAACAAATTAGAAGGGATTGCCAAGGGATGGGGAGAGGAAACAGGGGAAATTAGTGTTTAATAGGTATAGAGTTTCAGATTTTCAAGATGACAAAGTTGTAGAGAGCTGTTGTATGACAATGCAAATACAATTAAGACTACTGAAATGTATACTTAAAACTGGTTAAGAAGGCTGGGTGCAGTAGCTCATGCCTGTAAACCCAGCAGTTTGGAAGGCCAAGACGGTGGATAACCTGAGTTCGAAACCAGCCTGGCCAACAGGGTGAAACTCTGTCTCTACTAAAAATACAAAAGTTAGCTGGGCATGGTGGGTGGCGCCTGTGATCCCAGCTACTCGGGAGTCTGAGGCAGGAGAATCACTTGAACCTGGGAGGTGGAGGTTGCAGTGAGCTGAGATTGCACTTCACACTACAGCCTGGGCGATAAGAGTGAAACTTTGTCTCAAAACAAAACAAAACAAAAAACAAGGTTAAGATGGTAAATTTAATGTTATGTGTTTTTTTTTATTACAATAAAAAGAATAGTTCTAGGAATACAAAACTGTTTTCCAACAAAGCAAACTTTACAGTGTCTTTCGTCCATTAAAAAAATTAACAGGCATGCAATGAAGCGGGAAAACATGACCCATAACTAGAAGGGAAAATCTATCAATCAAAACTGACCCAGAACTAACACAGTTATTAGGATTGTCAGACAATGGCATTAAAATGTAATTGCAGTTGTGTTTCTTATGCTTAATAGAGTTAAGTGGAGACATAGAAAAAAAATTTAAGAGACCCAAATAAAACATTTAGAGGTAAAAACTACAGCATCTGAGATGAAAATACGGTGGACAGGATAAAGGGCAGATTAGATATTGCAGAAGAAAGGATTAGTGACCTTGGAGACATAGCAACAGAAACTGTCTAAAATGCAACAAAAAAGAGCTACAAAAATACTTAAAATATCAGTAATCTGCATAACTTTCTGTGGTCTAATATGTGTGTACTTAAGTTTCCTGAGGGAGGAGGGAGGAACAGAAGAAATATTTTAGGAGATCATGGCTGAAAAAATTTTTCAAATTTGATGAAATCTGTAAACCCAAAGATCCAAGATGCTCAATGAAGCCCAAACAAAAGCTATATGAAGAAAACTACATCAAAGCATAATTGTTTTGTTTAAATCACTGATAAGGATAAAATTCTAAAAGAATCCAAAGAAAAAAGACACATTGCATAGGAAGAAAGGTAAAGATGAAGTAGATGTCTTTTGCTTGTATTCAACTGAAATCTTCAACTATACTTGTGGATTTATCAATTTTTCACTGCAGTGCTGTTAAGTTTTGCCCAAGATGGTGGAGGAACATCTTTAAGGTAATAAGATAAAAACAGTCAACTTAGAATTCTACACCCAGCAAAAATATACTTCAAAACAAAGACAAAATAAAGACTTTTTAGACATATGAAAACTAAAAAAATTCATCACCAGCAGCCTTGCCTGACAAATGTTAAAGGAAGTCCTCAAGGCAGAAGGAAATACAGATCTATATGAACAAGAGCATCAGAAGTGGTGCTACATGAGTAAACAGATAAGATTTCTTATTGTTTTAACCATTTAAAAAACTAATTGTTTTAAATGAAAATAACAAAATATATGGGGTTTATAATACATGTGAAATATATGACAAAAATAGTATAAAGGCTGAGAGGGGAAAAATGGAAGCATACCATTGTAACTTTTTTTCTTTAAGAGACAGGGTCTCACTCTGTCACCCAGGCTGGAATGGAGTGGCGCAATCATGGCTCACTATAGCCTCTGAACTCCTGGGCTCATGTAATCCTCCCAACCTTACCGTCCCAAGTAGCTGGGACTTCAGGTACATACCACTGCATTGTAATATTCTTATACTATATGTGAAATGGTATAATAGTGCTTGAAGATAAGCTGTAGTAAGTTAAAGATGTGTATGCTATAAATCCTAAAGCAATCACTAAAATGACAAAGAATTATAATAAGACAAGAAAGGAGATAAAATGGACTTATAAATAATATTTGGATAATCCAAAAAAGAAAGAAAACAACAAATAGGACAAATAGAAAACAAATAGCAGGAGGAAAAACTTAATCTTATCAGTAATGACATTAAAGATTAATTGTCTACATATTTCAATTAAAAAGTAGAGATTCACTTTGGGAGGCTGAGGCAAGAGGATTATTTGAGCCTAGGAATTTGAGACCAGCCTGGGCAAGAGGGTGAGACTCTGTCTTTACAAAAAAATAGAAAATTAGCTGAGTGTGGTGGCATACACCTGTAGGCTCAGCTACAGTGAGCCATCATTAAGCTACTGCACTCCAGCCGGGCAACAGAGTGAGACTCCATCTCAAGAAAAAAAGCAGAGATTGTCAGACTGCATAAAAGCCAGCTATGTTGCCTAGAAGAAACACATTTTAAATGTAAAGACACAGTTTAGGTTGGGTGCAGTGGCTCACACCTGTAATTCTAGTACTTTAGGAGGCCAAGGTGGGTGAATCACTTGAGATCAGGAGATTAAGACCAGCCTGGCCAACATGGAAACTCATCTCTACTAAAAATACAAAAATTAGCTGTTGTGGTGGCAGGTGTCTGTAATCGCAGCTACTTGGGAAGCTGAGGCAGGAGAATCACTTGAACCCAGGTGGGGAGCAGAGGTTGCAGTGAGCTGAGGTCTCACCACTTCACTCCAGCCTGGGCTAAACAGCAAAACTCTGTCTCAAAAAAAACAAAAAAAAAGACACAGAGTAAACATAATGGGACAGAAAAAGAGATATTATGCTAATTCTAATATACTAATAAAAAGAAAGCTGGACTCTGCCTATATTAACATCAGGTAAAGTAGATTTCAGACCCAAGTCTATTACCAAGAATAAAGAAGGTCATTTTATTATTACAAATGGGCCAATTTATCAAGAGAACAAAACAGTTCTAAATATTTATGTACCTAATAACAGAGTTTCAAAATAAGTGAAGCAAAACTTGATAGAATAGCAGTAAGAAATAGACAAATCCACAATAGTTGAAGATTTCAGTGGAATAGAAGCAATAGACAAAATCAGCAATGATATAGAAGATTTAAACAAAACAAAACAAAAAAAAAACAAGGTTAAGATGGTAAATTTAATGTTCTGTATTTTTTTTTTAACCACAACAAAAAGAATAGTTCTAGGAATACAAAACTGTTACCCAACAAAGTATACTTTACAGTGTCTTTCATCCATTAAAAAATTACCATGTATGCAATGAAGCAGGAAAACATGACCCATAACTAGAAGGGAAAATCTATCAATCAAAACTGACCCAGAACTAACACAGTTATTAGAATTGTCAGACAATGGCATTAAAATGTAATTGCAGTTGTGTTTCCTATGCTTAATAAAGTGGAGACATAGAAAATATTTTAAGAGACCCAAATAAAACATCTAGAAGTAAAAAGTACAGCATCTGAGATGAAAATACAGTCATCTTGTATCATCCACCTTGACTTTATTGACATTTATAGAACACTCCACTCAACAGCAGCAGAATACACTTTATTTTAAGGTACAAACAACATTTACCAAGATCATGTGCTGGGCTATAAAACAAGTCTTAATAATTTAAAAGGATTCAAATCTTATAAAATATGTTCTTTTACCACAATGGAGTTAAATTTAAAATCAAATTAGGGAAATCCACAAATATGTGGAAATTAATACACTTCTTAACAAACCAGAGGTAAAGGAAATTAAAAGAGGAATTAGGCTGGGTGCAATGGCTCACGCCTGTAATCTCAACACTTTGGGAGGCTGAGGCAAGTAGATCACCTGAGGTCAGGAGTTAGAGACCAACCTGGCCAACATGGTGAAACCTCATCTCTACTAAAAATACAAAAAAGTAATAGTAATTATAATAAAAAAAAATTAGCCAGGTATGGTGATATGAGTCTGCAGTTCCAGCTACTCAGGAGGCTGAGGCAAAAGAATCGCTTGAACCGAGGTGAGGTTTGCAGTGAACTGAGTTTGTGCCACTGCACTCCAGCCTGGTTGACAGATAAAGAATTTGTAAAAAAAAAAAAAAAAAAAAAAGGTTTAAATACAGAGATATAACATGGTGATGAACTCTCAGTATTGTTCAGATGTCAGTTCCCCAGAATCAATCCTTAAGTTTAGTGGAATTCCAGACTAAATCTCAGAAGGCTATTTTGGTAAAAATGGACATCCTCATTCTAAAATTCATATGGAAATATGAATGACCTAGAATGGCCCAAACTATTTTGGACAAAAATAACAGAATTGGAGGGCTAGTGCTACCTGATTGTTAGAGCTTTTTTGTTTGTTTTCGAAGAAACAGGGTTTTGTTCTGATGCACAGGCTAAAGTGCAGTGGCACCATCATGGCTCACTGCAGCCTTGAACTCCTGGGCTCAAGAGATCCTTTCACCTCAGCCTTTTGAGTAGCTAGGATAACAGGATCATGCCATCACGCCTGGCTAATTTTTTTTTTTTCCTGTGGAGATCAGGTTCTCACTGTGTTGCCCAGGCTGGTCCCTGGTCTCAAGCTGTCCTCCTGGTCTCAAGTTGTCCTCCCACTTTAGCCACCCAAAGTGTTGTGATTATAGGTGTGAGCCATCACACCTGGCCCCTCTAGACATTTTATAAAGTTACAGTAATTAACAGTGTTGTGTTTGCATAAAGATAGACATATGAATGGAATAGAATAGAAAGTCCATAAATAGGCTCACACATATGGACAACTGAATTTTAACAAAGATCCATATGCAATTCAGTGGAGAAACAATAATCTCCCACAAAGGGTGCTGGAAGAATTGGATACCCAGATGCAAAAAAAAGAACATTGATTCATACCTTGTATTATAAACAAACCCAAAATAGACTATAGACCTAAATATCAGTCTTAGAAAATACAAAACTTCTGAAAGAAAAAATTTTGTGACCTTGGGTTTGGTAAAAATTTCTAAGATACAACACCAAAAGCATGGTCTGTTATAGAAAGGGTTGATAAGTTGGACTTCATAAAAATGTAAAAGTTCTAGCATTTCAAATAAACTATTAAGAGAATGGTGTGACAATTCTCAGACTGGGAGAAAATATTTGCAAAGTATATATCTAATAAAGCACTTATATCCATAATATGCAAACAACCCTCAACTCACTAAGGAAACAAAACACACAATAAAATAATGGGCAAAAGATTTAAATGCTTAACCAAAGAAGATACATGGATGGGTAGATAAGCTCATGAAAAGATGCTTATCATTATTAGTTATTAGGGAAGTATAAATGACATACCATAATGAGAGAGCACTATTTGAATGGCCAAAATTAGAAAGATTGACCATACCAAGTGTTGGTGAATATGTGGAGG
Source organism: Cacajao melanocephalus (assembly GCA_963573385.1). Taxonomy (NCBI): domain Eukaryota; kingdom Metazoa; phylum Chordata; class Mammalia; order Primates; family Pitheciidae; genus Cacajao; species Cacajao melanocephalus. Next base: position 8,685 of record CAUYLG010016092.1, read on the forward strand.
AACTGGAAATCTCATACACTGTTGATGGGACTGCAAAATGGTATAATTATTTTGGAAAACAACTTGATAGCATCTTAAAAAGTCAAATATGCATTTTTGATTTCCAGCCATTCTACTATAGGAATTTACTGAAAAAAAAAAAAAGAATGTGTTTGTCCACACACAGACTTGTATCAATAGTTCCTAGCAGCTTTTTTGTAATAACCCAAATCTTTGAACACCTAAGTGTCTTTGTGATTTATCCATTTGAAAGAACACTAGTTGGAAATATAAAGGAATGAACTATTAAAACACGCAACATAGATAAATCTCAAAATATTTATGCTGACTGAAAGAAGTCAGAAGAAAAGAGTACATACATGTGATTCTGTTTATATAAACCTCTAGAAAATGCAAGCTAATCTATAGTGACATTAAACACATTATTGGTTGTCTAGAAACAGAAAAGGATGGGAGGGAGGGATTACTAAGCATGAGGAATATTATAGGAATCATAGACGTGTTCACTTTCTTAATAGTGACAGTTTCAAGTATGTTGTAATATGTCAAAACTTCACATTTTATACATTATGTGCAGCTTAGCATATGTCAGTTATACCTTAAAGCTGTTAAAAATCAATTTATAATTTAGAAAAATGTTCATGAAAAGCTTTAACATGAGAAAATACTTACAATATAATATTCAAAGGTGGATAAATAGTTTTGTGTAAGTTATGTTTTAAGAAAAAGCCTGTAAAAAGCCTATGAAGGAACAGTCCAAAAAATTCAGTGTAGTTTTCCTCTGTGTATATGTTTATGTGTATTCAGGATATATAATTAAATATAGAAAAGAAAAAAGTAGAAAGTTAAAGGTTATCCCAGATCCCATCATCCCAGATTAATACTTTTTATCTGTAGATAAACAACATGCTGGGCCTCTATGTATTATCTATATTCTCATAGATATATATATAATATATAATAATATATTCATATTATCTCAGGTATTATCTATAATCACATTATAGATATAGCTCATATATTATCTATATGAGATTATATAGATAATATATGAGATTATGGATAATATATGTATAACATGTGAGATTTGGAGCTGCTTTAATGGCCAAGAATCCTTTCTCCATTCTTTATTTCTCTACTCACCCTCCTGCTGTCGCTACTCTTGAAGAAGCTAGCCAGCCCCATTGGAAAAGGTGATAGGTTGCAATTCGTGTGTGAGATGTGAGTATAGGGGCCAGGGGATCCCTTTTCCCCAACATACCTGTCTATCTGCTCACTTAACCTGAGATTCTGAAATCCCTAGAGAATAAAGCTTTTTATTCTATAATTAAGAAAGTCATTTTAAGCATATAATCTCCTGTAAGAGGCAATCAAATAGGGCGTGGCCTTTCACATGTGCTGTCTCATTTGATCCTGACAATGCGAGAAGATAGGTATTATTTCTTCCAGTCTAAAAAGTGAGATTCAGAAAGGTCAGATACCCCAGATTGCACAGCTGGTAAGATGTAAAGCCAGCATGGCATTCTGGATTTGCCAGGTTTCAAAGCTCAGTTGAAGGCAAGAAGGCATAGGGTGTTGAGAAGGCAGAAGTGCTGTCATGAAGGGTTGACACCTTTAATAACTTGTGGCCCCCTTAATTGGTCTGTGAGCCGTATCTGAACACAGAGTCAACAGTGACCCTTCAGGGTTGGTAGAAACATGCCTGCTTTTGAGTGCTCCAAAAAGGATGCCTGGGAGTGTGTTTAGCATGTGTCTTTAAACTCTTTCTATCCACACCATCTGTTTCTCTGAGGAACATTTTCTCAATACTCATTTTGGAATGTAATGATGTACTAGCTTGCATTATATTTGATTTTTAAAAAACAACTCTGTAGCAAGGATGAATTCCAGGTCTCACAATTTAGGTGTGTAAGAAATATTTATCTTTATGTTTTATGACAACATAATTTCTATCATCAGACCTGTATAATAGAAGACTTCCTTAGGGTAAAACATACAGGGTAAAACTCAGTCATTTGAGGTTAAGCTCACTTGTCATCCCTGGGTGGTGACAGTAAGTTTTCAGAAACTTTGTCATGTCATCGCATGTATAGGAGGGTGAGGAGTTGAGTTCAGCGATGTCATTTCTCTTAAACCAGCTTCTGCGGAGACTGTGTAGTCCCTGGTTGTGGTTGTCCCTCCCTGCTGACATCTGAAGTGTCTGACTTTCCCCTTAGTCTGTAGTAATGATGTCCATATGAGGTCCCTTCATTAAGATCCTGAATCCCCTTCAAGTCCACTTGGTTTTACTAGTGGAATGGTATGGGTTGGGGTTTCTCTTAAACCAGCTTCTGCAGAGACTGTGTAGTCCCTGGTTATGGTTGTCCCTCCATGCTGACATCCGAAGTGTCTGACTTTCCCCTTAGTCTATAGTAATGATGTCCATATGAGGTCCCTTCATTAGGATCCTGAATCCCCTTCAAGTCCACTTGGTTTTACTAGCAGAATGGTATGGGTTGGGATTATCAAAGAGTAAATTATTATTTAGCAGTTTTGCCCCCATTACACTTGTGATAACATTGCTTTTCTCCAATTCCTACTTCTCCCTTGAATACTTTCTGTATCATTTGAGTATATAGACACCTCATCTTCCTTTCACCTCCTTAATTCTCTGTGTATAGACTGTACCAGATGGTGAATTTTATTGATTACACTTATAATAACATTGCTATTTAGCTTAATAATTTGTTTTTCTTATATCCCCCAAACTAGTAAGAAAGTTCCTGGAATGCCTAGACCAGAAATTAAACTTCTTCATGCCCTTCACAGTGCTTAGCACAGAGTGCACAAGCAGTTCTTAGTGTTGGCTGGATGAATAAATTAATGAATTTAAACTTTTTGAGTGCAGAGAATAAATTTAATTCTCTTTATATCCCCTATGATGTTTGACATAGTGTTGCACACTGAGCAGTCATAAAATATTTACTTAATTGAATTGGGAGCCATTTTATATTACTAGTTCTACATGTATTTCCAGTGTCTAAAGAAGCCTAGAAAAACCATGTCTGCTGCAGACTGCTCATTGGAAAATGATTTAAGCTATTGATTAAAATTGACTGGGAGAATTTTATACAATAGAGGAGATAAGTGTGATTACATACATGGCATATCAGAGACAGGAAACAATACAAGACCAAAAAAATTTCAGACCCTGCTGATATTATTTGAAATGTATATTGTTTAAGTAGATATAAGCAAAGAGTGGGCAGATCAATCTACTTTACTTCTCTGAAGCAACGGCAGAAAAAAATGGACTAAGAAGATGATTTTCTTGAGTTTATCTTTTGGTAGAGTTTCAGTGACTTTCTGTACTTGGGTTCATACAACAAATTTTTATCGAGCACCAACTGTGGATAAATAATGCTTTAAACAGTTTTCAGAGATGACCTGAAAAAAGATGTCTCTTATTTCCAAGAATGCATAGTCCTTGCTGAAGGCAGGATGAACAGAAAGTACTGTGTGCAAAATGGCATTAATCAGAAGGCTCAGTGAGTTCCTTTGACATCACTGAGTGACATGGTTGCTTATTCAGGCTGAGGGATTTGAGGAAGATGACAAAAGAGACATGTATTTGATAGGTTCTGTAATGATTACCAAGAATTTAAAGGGTGAAGAAAGGATGAAGAGAATTTCAGGAAAAAGGGCAGGTATGGAGGGTTAATATTTAAAAATAACATGTATAGGATCTGCTGATGTACTCTGATTGCAACGTGGTATGGAGTGTGTGGCTGGGTGGGGTCTGATGTGGGTTTGGCTAGGTTGTGGGGCATTCATTTGAGGCCAGTTTGGATTTATTCTGGTAGTTTATCAAAGTTTATCCCCTTCATTTCTCAAAAATTCTTTTTAGCCATCATTTAGGAATAGTTAAGTGTGATTCTTCACTTTTTTTCTTCCTCTCTTGTTTGTTATAAAAGTAATATTTGAGCTGGGCCTGGTGGCTCATGCCTACAGAGACCAGCCTGGTTAAAAGAGTGAGACCTGCTCTCTACAAAACAACAACAACAACAAAAACCCAGAACGTTTAGCCAGGTATGGTAGTGCATGCCTGTAGTCCTACTTTAAGAGGCTGAGGTGGGAGAATGGCTTGAGCTCAGGTGTTTGAAGTTGCAATGCGCTATGACTGTACCACTGTACTCCAGCCTGGGTGACAGAGTGAGACCCAGAGTGATACCATACACACACACACACACACACACACACACACATATGACCAATATATATGACCAATATATGTGTGTGTGTGTGTGTGTGTGTGTGTGTATGGTATCACTGTGTGTGTGTGTATATATACATATGACCAATATATATGTGTGTGTGTGTGTATATACATATGACCAATATATATATGTGTGTGTGTGTGTGTGTGTGCATAAAGTAATGAGTGGTCATTGTTGGAAATATACAACTATATAGAAAAAACTTAAGGCATTCATAATTTCATCACCCTCAAAATAGCTCCTATTTTCATATATATATATCCTATTCTTTTTAAAAGATAGATACTTTTTCTTTTTGAACATTTTCTGTTCTTATGAACAAATTCCTTTTTTAAAAATCTCTGAATAATTTAAATATATTTATTCCAAAGTCTTTTTTTGTGATTCCCAGTTTGGAAGTCTCTTACTTTCATGCTGATGGATTCTTACAGTTTTAATTTTTGTCTGTGTAAGTTTTGTCTTCAGAGCATTATCTTCAGCTGGAGTCCAGTGTGTCCTCTGGGTGGTGGCGGTCTTCCTATGAAGCACTTCTGCTTTTGCCTTTGTGAGATCCTTATGGTTTCGTTTGGGTTCTGGGTTTCAGGGCAGTTTCTAGAGTAGTTTTGGAGTTCAGATTTCTCCTGGGTGCCTTTTTTTTTCCTATCTGTAGTACGTGTTAAGTATACTTCTTTACAGACAGGACTGCCTCTTCCCAGGTTTGGGCTTTCTGTTCTACTTCTAACTTTCTGCTGTATTTAGGATCTGAGGCCTCACTCCCTTGAGTTGTGAATGTTGTGCTGCTCTTACACAGCTTCCTCCTTCATATCTGGTTCTGGAGATTTCTTTTGCTTGCTCTAGATCATGTATCCATTGAAACAATTTAAAGATTTGTACTTTATTCAACATTTCTACATGTTTCCCTTATCACCTCTGTCTAACCAGTCTTTTTTTCTTTGCACAGGTGTACACTTTAAACAAAGTTGGGAATATACTTTACATATTGATAATCTCCTTTTTGGAAACCTGATACTATATGGTGAATTTTTTTCCATATTCTTTGAGGACATGATTTTTTTTTTTTGAAAGAAAGAAAAAGAGAAGAAAAAAAGTGAGAGTGAAAGAAAGAAAAAAAAAGAATGTAAGAGAGAAAGAAAGAGGAAGAGAAAGAGGGAGAGAGAACGGGATTCTTGTTTTATTGCCCAGGCTAGATGCAGTCTAAAAATGGGTATTAAAAACCTCTTTTATG
>CAUYLG010016093.1:0-50787 GCA_963573385.1 Cacajao melanocephalus
GGAGACTTTAACACTACATTGTTAACATTAGATAGATTAACGAGATAGAAAATTAACAAGGACATCTATGACTTGAACTCAGACCTGGAACAAGTAAACTTAATAAATATTTACAGAATTCTCCACCCCAAATGCACAAAATGTACATTTTTCTCAGTATCACATTACACCTATTTTAACAGTGACCATATAATTGGAAGTAAATCACTTTTCAGCAATTGCATAGCATTTCACAGATTTAAATGAAATACTGATTGGCTGTTTGTTTGTTATTTTCTTCCCTGATTCCTTCCTGTCTCCGTTGTTACGTATAATTATTGGCATAAAAGAGATCTTTAATACCTATTTTTAGATTGTATTCTAGCCTGGGCAATAGAGCAAGTTTCTTATTCTCTCTCCCTCTTTTTCTTTCTCTTTCTTTCTCTCTTTCATTCTTTTTTTCTTTCTTTTTCTCTTTGTTTCTTCTAAAAAAAAAGTAATTTTAAGTCCAATTTATAGATACTTTCTTTTGTCGCTTGTGATTTTGGGGTCATATTTAAGAAACCACTGCCTACAATAAGATCTTAAAGATTTACTCCTACGTTCTCTAGGATTATTATAGCTTTAGCTTTTCATTTACATATGTGATCCATTTTGAGTTAGTTTTTATGGATGGTGTGATAGAGGAATTCAAATTCATTGTGTTGCATGCCCATGTCCAGTTGTCCAAGCATCATTTGTTGAATTCACTATTTTTTCCCCATTGCATTGTCTTGACACCTTATTAAAAAGTAATTCATTATAAACATAAGGGTTTATTTCTGGACATTCCATTGATCTGTAATGTACATGCTATACAGTGCCACATTGTTTTATTACCGCGGTGTTATAGTAAGTTTTGAAATTGGTAAATGTTAATCCACCAAGCTGTTCTTTATGTTTCAATATTGTTTTGGCTATTCTGGATCCTTTGAGATTCCACATAAATTATAGAATTAGCTTGTCAATTTCAGCAAAAAAGCAAGCTGGGATTTTGATAGGGATTGAGCTGAAGCTATAGATCAATTTGGGGAATGTTGTCACTTTAACAATATTAAGTCTTCTGATTCATAGAATATGTTTTAGTTTATTTAAATTTAATCTCTCTCTTTCCTTCGTTCCTTCCTCCCTCCCTCCCTCCCTCCCTCCCTTCCTTCCTTCTTTGTCTTCTATTCTTTTCTTTTTTTCTCTCACTCTTTTGCCCAGGCTGGAGTGCAGTGCTGCAATCTCAGCTCACTGCAACCTCTGCCTCCCTGCAACCTCTGCCTCCCGGGTTCAAGTGATCAATTTATTTAAATCTTTTCTGATTTATTTTAAAATGTTTTATAGTTTTTATTGCACTCTTTTTGTTTCTTTCTAAATAATTTATTTTTGATACTACTGTAAATGGAATTTCAATTCATTTTGAGATTGTTCATTGCTAGTGTATAATAATGCACTTGATTTTTTGTGCATTTTATATTCTGCAAACTTGCTGAACTTTTTTATTAGTTCTAATGGTTTGTGTGTGTGCACATGTGCACATTTTCTATATGCAAGATCATATCTTCTCCTATCTGGAAGCCTCTTATTTCTTTTTCACACATAATTGCCTTAGCTAGAACCTCAGTCCAAGGTTAAATGGAAGTGGCAAAAGCAGGCATCTTTGTCTTGTTCCTGGTTCGAGAGGTAAACACCCAGCCTTTCACTATTGAGTTTGATGCTAGATGGGGGTTTTCACGGATGCCATTTATCAGGTTGCGGGAGTTCCCTTATATTCCATTTTTTAAAAAGTATTTTATCATGAAAAGATACTGAATCTTATCGAAAAATGTTTTTGTATCAGTCAAGATATACATTTTTCCTATATTATGATTATTTTTATTTTAAAACAGTTGATTGATGAGTACAAATTGTATGTTTCAAGGTATAAAATGTGATGATTTGATATATGTATATATTGAATATTGATTGTTATAGTCAAATGAACATATCCATCACCACCTATCATTACCATTTGTGTGTGTGTATGTTGTGGGAGGGTTAGGAAGCTTAAAATCTGCTCTTATCCAATTTCAAATAATAACAGTTATAAACCATAGTCACCATGCTGTACATTTGATCCCCAGAATTTATTCACCTTTTTTTTTTTGAGACAGGGTTTCGTTCTGTCACCCAGGCTGCAGTGCAGTGGCATGATCTTGGCTGACTGCCTCCTTGACTTTCCAGTTTCAAATGATCCTCCCACCTCAGCTTCCTGAGTAGCTGAGACTACTGGTGCATGCCACCACTCCCAGCTAATTTTTTTATTTTTATTTTTTGTGGAGACGAGTCCTCATCCCAGGCTGGTCTGGAGCAATCCCTTGGCCTCAGCCATCCAAAGTGTTGGGATTACCAACCTGAGCCACTGCACCTGGCCTTTGTGTTATAACTGAAAGTTTATATTCTTTGTCCAATGTTTTCCTCGTTTCCCACGTCTCCTAGCTCCTGATAACCACTATTCTACTTTACGCATCTTCAAGTTCGAAATTTTTAGATTCCACATATAAGTGAGATCATACAATATTTGTCTTTCTGTGTCTGGATTATTCCATTTAGCATAATGTCCTCCAGATTCATTTATATTGTCACAAATGGCAAGATTTCCTTCTTTGTTGTGACTGAAAAATAGTTCCATTGTATGTATATACATGCACACCCCCCCCATATTTTCTTTATCCATTGATGGACATTTAGATTTTTTCCTTATTTTGACTACTGTGAATAAAGCTGCAATAAACATGGAAGTACAGATATCTCTTTGACATACTGATTTGATTCCTTTGGATGTATACTCATAAGTGGAATTGCTGGATTGCATGGTAGTTCTATTTTTAATTTTTGAGGAACCTTTATTCTGTTTTCCATAATGCCTGTTGCAATTTACATTTCTACCAACAGTGTACAAGGTTTCTCTTTTCGCCATGCCCTTGCCAATATTCATCGACTCTTGTGTTTTTTATAACAGCTTTCCTAACAGGTGTGGAGTGATATCTCATTGTAATTTCAATTTACATTTCCCTGATGATTAGTGATGTTGAACACCTTTTCATACACTCTTTGGCCATCTGTATGTCTTCTTTGAAAAAATGTCTATTCAGGTCCTTTGCCCATTATAAAACAGGTTATTATCATTATTTTGCTATTAGATATGTGAGTTCCTTACATATTTTGTATATTTTGATATTAACTCTTTATGAGATACACGGTTTGCAAATATTTCCCTTCATTCTGTAGGTTACCTTTTCATGTTGTTGACTTTCTTTTGCCATGCAGAAGCTTTTTAGTTTGATGTAGTCCTACTTGTTTTTTTCAAAAGTCCATGCTTTTGATGTAATATCCCAAAAACTTATTGCTAAGGCCAATGTCAAGGAGCTTTTCCCCTGTTTCCCTCGAGGAGTTTTGGTTTCAGATCTTACATTTAAGTCTTTAATTCATTTCAAGTTAATTTTGAGTTCAATTTTGTATATTAAAAGGGTCTAATTTTATTTTTTGTGTGGATATGCAGTTTTCCCAACACCACGTATTGAAGAGATGAAATTATTATTAATTTTATTTGTAGCTACTGCAAATGGGATTACCTCCTTGATTTCCCTTTCAGATTGTTTGCTATTGGCATATAGAAATGCTACTGATTTTTGTATGTTGATTTTGTATCCTGACCTGATTTATCAGTTCTAATCATTTTCTGATGGAGTCTTTTAAGTTTTTCCAGACAGAAGATCATACCATCTGCGAACAAGGGGGATTTGACTTCTCTCTTTGCAGTTTGGATGCCCTTTATTTCTGTCTGTTGTCTGTTCTAGCTAGGACTTTCAGTACTATGTTCCACTAACACTGGTGACAGTGGGCATCCCTGTCTTGTTCCAGATCTTAGAGGAAAGGCTTTCAGGTTCTCTCCATTTAGTATGATTCTAGCTGTGGGTCTGTCATATATGTCTGTTGTCTGTTTATTATATTGAGGTGTGTTCCCTCTATCTTCAGTGTTTTGGTTTTTTTCTTGAGATGAGTCTCGCTTTGTCACCATGCTGGAGTGCAGTGGCACAATCTTGGCTCACTGCAACCTCTGCCTCCCGGGTTCAGGCAATTCTCCTGCCTCAGGTTCCTGAGTAGCTGGGACTACAGGAGCGTGCCACCACGCCTGGCTAATTTTTTTTTTTTTAGTAGACATGTGATTTCACCATGTTGGCCAAGATGATCTCCATCTTTTGACCTCGTGATCTGCCCACCATAGCTTCCCAAAGTGCTGGGATTATAGGCATGAGCCACCACGCCCGGCCCTATCTCCAGTTTTTTTAAGGGTTTTTGTCGTGAAGAGATGTTGGATTCTCTCAAATGCTTTTTCAGCATCAGTTAACATAATAATATGGTTTTTGTTCTTCATTCTGTTAATATGATGTGTTACATTGAATGATTTGTATAGGTTGAACCGTACTTGCACCTTTGGGATAAATTACACTTGGTCATAATGAATGATTATTAATGTGTTCTTGAATTCAGTTTGCTAGCATTTTTTTGATGATTTCCACATCAGTATTCGTGTAAGATATTGGCCTATAGTTTTCTTTTTTTGATATGTCTTTGTCAGGTTTTGATATTGAGGCAGTAATGACCTCATAGAATAAGCTTGGAAACATTCCCTCCTCTTCTATTTTTTGGAATAGTTTGAGTAAGATTGATATTCTTAACTGTTTGAAGAATTCAGCAGTGAAGCTATTGGGTCTCATGCTTTTCTTTGCTGGGATAATTTTTATTATGGCTTTGATCTTTTTACTTGTTTTTGGCCTTTTCAGATTTTGAATTTCATCATGGTTGAATGGTAGGTTGTGTGTGTTTAGGAATTTATCCATTTCTTCTAAATTTTCCAATTTCTGGCATATAGATAGTAGCCACTAATGATCCTTTGAATTTTTGCAGTATCAGTTACAATGTCTTCCTTTTCATCTCTGATTTTATTTATTTGGGTCTTCTCTTTTTCTTAGTTAGTCTGGCTAAAGTTTTGTCAATTTTGTTTATTTTTTTAAAAAAACTAACCTTTCATTTTTACTGATCTTTTGTATAGTTTTCTTCATTTCAATTTTATTTATTTCTACTCTGATCTTTGTTATTTCTTTTGTTCTACTAATTTTGGATTTGGTTTGTTTGCTTATGCCTTTTTAATTCTTTAAGATGCATCATTAGGTCATTCACCTGAAGTTTTTCTTCCTTTTTCATGTAGGCCCTTATTGCTGGAAATGTTGCCCTTGGTACTGCTTTTGCTGTAACCCATAGGTTTTGGTGCATTCTCATTTGTTTTAAGAAAAATTTCAATTTATTTCTTAATTTCTTTATTGACCTACTTGTCATTTAGGAGCATATTGTTTAATTTCCATGTGTTCATATAGTTTCCAAAATTCCCCTTGTTATTGATTTCTAGTTTTATTCCATTATGGTCAGAGAAGATGCTTGATATTATTTCAGTTTTCTTAGAATGTTTTGAGACTTGTTTCATGACCTAACATATGGTCTGTTCTTGAGAATGATATATGTGCTGAGGTGAAGAATGTGTTTTCTGCAACCTTCAGATGAAATATTCTGTAAACACCTATTAGGTCCATTGGTCTATAGTGCAAATTACGTCTGATGTTTCCTTGTTGATTTTCTGTCTGGAACATCTGTCTAATGCTGAAAGTGGAGTGTTGAAATCTACAGCTATTATTACATTGGGGTCTATCTCTCTTTAGCTCTAAAAACATTTGTTTTACTTATTTGGGTGCTCCAGTGTTGGGTGCATGTATATTTACAATTGTTATATCCTCTTGCTCAACTGATCCCTTTATCGTTATATAATGACTTTCTTTGTCTCTACTTAACAATTTTTGTCTTGAAATCTGTTTAGTCTGATATAAGTATAGCTACTCTTGTTCTTTTTTGGTTTCTACTATCATGAAAGATCATTTCCCATTCCTTTATTTTCAGTCTGTGCATTGTTATAAGTGAAGTTTGTTTTTCATAGGCAACAGATCATTGGCTCCTTTTTTCTTTTTAAATCTGTTCAACCACTCTATGTCTTTTTATGGGAGAGGGTGTTTCATTTACATTCGATGTTAATATTGATAAGTAAGGACTTATGTTTGCCATTTTGTTATTTATTTTCTAGTTGTTTCGTGATCTCTCCGATCTTTTCTTGCTTCCTGTCTCCTTTTCAGTGAAAGTATTTTTTTTCTGGTGATATGTTTTAATTTCTTGCTCTTCAATTTTTTCATATACATTGTATGTTTTTAGATTTGAGGTTACTGCGAGGCTTGCAAATACTATCTTATAACCCATTATTTTATGCTGATGAAAACTTAACACTGATTGCATAAACAAACAAATATACAAGCAAGCAAAAAGAACTAAAAAAAAACTGTACCATTTAACTTTGTTTCCATGCTTTTAAGATTTCTCTTATTTATGTATCATTTTATACTGTCTATGTTTTGAAAAGCCATCGTAATTTTTTTAATCAGTTCATCTTCCTGTTTCTACTTAAGATATAAGTAGTTTACATACCATTATTACAGTGTTATAATATTCTGTGTTTTTTGAGGACTTACTGTTACCAGTGAGTTTTGTACCTTCAGGTCATTTCATATTGCTCATTAATGTCCTTTATTTCAGATTGAACTCCCTTTAGCATTTCTTGTAAGACAGGTCTGGGTGTTGATGAAATCCCTCAGTTTATTTGATTATTTCTTCTTCTAGTGCAAATCTATTGTTCATTCCCTCTAGCAAAATTTTCTTATTGTTGTTATTATACTTTTCAACCCCAGAATTTCCGTTTGGTTAATTAATTTTTGAAAAACATATTTTTATCTATTATTGGTATTTTTAAATTGATAAGAAATTATCATCATGCTTTATTTTTAAAGCATGTTTTCTTTTAGTTTTTGAACATACTGATAATAATCACTTTGAGTTTTTTTCTGCTATGTCTGACATCTCGATACTCACAAACGCGATTTCTCTTGCTTGCCTTTTTTTCTGGTGTATGGCTCTGTCTTTTCTCTGTCTCTGCTTGACTCACATTTTTTTGTTCAAAACTTGTTCTAGCCACTCACGATACTCATTTCTGCCCACCTCATTGTGTTACTGTTGTTTAATTGTTAATTTGTTTAGTGGCCTGAGTAGACTATATAGTGAAGTCTGTTTCCTCCACAATGTGTGGCCTCTGAGGCTGCTCCTGAGAGGGGCACAGCATTGGGTACATTTTCTCTCAAACTGGAATTTCAGTGCCTTTAATAGTGCTCTCTTTGACTGTCTCTTTCTCTGATCTGTTCAGTTGTTTGCCTCTTTTGGTATAATAGCCAGCTGTTAAAATCCAGCAATTGCTAGATAATTCCTTTTTCGTTTTTGACAGTTTTTTTAGGGGCATAAATTACTCCACAGTCTGATCCAAATATATTTGGTTTCCTTTGCAGGAGCAGTTTTTGAGACAAGACTTTGATGTTTGTTTTAGTTTTAGGAAGGCCCTTCTTAGCTGTCTCTTTCTTTGATTTTTATTGTATATTTCTAGCTGGTTTATGGATTAATTTGTTGCTTTCATTAAGCTGCCATTAACCTATTAATTGCTTACCACCAAAATATTCATTGTTTTTGACAGTGCCCTTAGGTTTGAACTTCCCCAAGTTCTGTTCCAAATAAAGTCTGTCCCTTTAAGGAGACCTAGAGAGTTTTCTTCTTATGGCCTACCTCTCCCCCTAGGTAGGTCCTCTACTCCCCCTACTACTTCTACTGCCACTACTCTGCAGGTGGTGTTGGGGACAATGTCATGCTTTTCTCAGATGTCTTCCCTTCTCTATGGGTGGGGCACTGGATGGGGCAGTAGTTTCTGTTTTTCTGCATTTTCTGGAATGGAAACTTCACTTCTGCCATAGAATCTCTGTCCTGTGATTACAGTGGAGTGAGGACATTCAGCATCAGTATTCTTGTCCTGCTGCACTGGGGATGGAACTTGTGCCTTAAGAGTAGAGGCTGAGTGGAAAAAGGAAGCTTCAGATTCTTGGTCAAACTTTCCTGTAATAGAACTTCGGCAATGTAGAGCCAGAGATGGGGATGGGAGTGCCGGTTGTCTACCCTAGACTGGGAGCTGAGGGGAGAGGGGACCCTGTTCTTTTGGCTGCACATCTCTGGAGCAGGGTTTCTGTTTCACTGAACTTATTGCAGGGAGGGAGGAAATGAACATAGCTTAAACACCACAGATTCTCACTCCTCTTACTGAGATTGGCAGGTTTTCTTGGATTTCTTCATTTGCTGTCTGCCCTTAGAACAATTTCCATACACTCCAACATTTTTGTGTGTTTGTTTTTAACTTTCACCAGTTATGGTTGTTTTACTATAGAGAATGTCTGCAGAGCTCTTCAGGTCGTCATTCTGTACATGCTTTTCCCATAATTGACTTCCAACACCTACAGAGTGAATTCCCCTTTTCAAATGAAATCCTGCAAGGAAGCATATAAAAGTGGCGATATACTGGTTGAACATGAAGTGAACTAATACAACACAGGGGCTGGAAATTCTGATTGATTGACTTTTTTCTTGCTGTTGTTCCATGTCCTGCCTCACCCTAACCCTCCAAGCCCTAGATGTAGATGAGAACACTGTTGGAGAATCATTTACCTTTGGGATGAAGCACCCATTCTGTGCATTCACTCTTCACAGACTTGCCCTACCCACCCTTATCCATTCCCTGCTCCATCCTTCCCACACATATCAGTCAGGGTGCCATCAAAGACATAGAACCATGAGGATATGTATACATATGAAGAGATTTACTGCAAGGCATTTGCTGACATAATTGTGAGAGCCGGCTAGGCAAGTATGACATCCATAAGGCAAACCACGCCGAAGGCCAGGCTGGAAATGCTCAGGTAGGAGCTGATGCTGCGTTCCACAGGGTGAATTTCTTCTTCCTTGGGCCCATTCTTAGGGCCTTTCAATTGACTGGTTCAGTTCCACTCAGATAATCCAGAATAATGTCCTTTAAATAGAGTCAACTGATTATAGAGTTTGATTACAACTACAAAATACCTTCACAGCAATACCTGGATCAGTGTTTGGTTGAATAATTGAGTACTATAGCCTGGCCAAGTTGACAAGCGAAACTGACCATCACACTATGCTTCAGCCACTGTGAAGAGCTTCAACCATGGTCTTTCCCGAGCAGCTTACATCTTCTCATTTCCATGAAATCTTGGCACATTTCCTTCCCTTCTTCTGGAGTGCTGTTATCCTCCTCCTCTGTGTCCTGGTCTCCTGCTGCACAAATGTTGCTTCTTCCATGGATCCCTCCTTGACTCTTTCAGGCAGAGTGAGTTGCTCCTTTTCTGAGCTCCCAGGACCTTTGTTCAAGCCCGGATTTTGGCACATCATCACTCATCCCACCAGTATTTGCTTCTGTCTCCATTCCCCCACCATATTGAGGGCAGGGACTATGTTTTATTTCTTTATTGGTCTCCAGCCTGATGCCAAGAGAAAGGAAGCTGTAAGTGTATCCTAGTAGGTTAAGTTTCCAGGGAGCCTGCAACTTGCTATGAAACTATGTTTTTTTGTGGTTGGCAAAGGAGACAGGCAGCATAAGGCTAAGCTCAAGAGAGCAACCCTAACTTCCCCCCAGCTGACCGCATGATCTCCTGACTCACGGAGTGCAACTTGCGGCATGTCCACAGGAAGTCCTGGAGCCACTGCCCCATAACTGCAGCAGGACAAATGTACTTCTTCAGCAGGACAACATAGCACTGATCCTTTTACTGGTCAGAAAAGTGAGTTTCCTGACAGTCACTTTCCTCCAGAGGATATCTTGCGTACATCTTCTTCTGGCCAGCTCCAAACATTTACAGCCTATTTCAGTTTCTTCTGGCCTATTTGCATAATTAAACAGAATTAAGCCCTGTCTATCACGGAGAGCTAAAAAGAAAAGCTTATTTGTTGGAGATTTAGAGAAAGAAAGAAAAAGAAATCAGTTGTCAAGACCCTATTTTCCCAGCTCTGCCTAGGACGGAGGAAGCTCGTAGCCCTGATAGACTTCCCCTTAGGATGGATGTTGACAGTGCCTCCCCGCCCACTGCTTGTTTAGTTTTCATTTGTTCTATCCCAGGAAGAATCAGAGGAGGAGGGATACATCTTAAGGTGTCTCTGTAACTTTGTAAGGATATTGCTGAAAAGATAATGATGAAATGTCGATTGCAGCTTCTTTTTAAAAATTTTTTATTTTTATTTATCCATAATATTTTTACATATTATGGGGTACATGTGATATTTTGTTACATGCATAGAATGTGTAATGATCAAATTATGGTATTTAGGGTACCCATTACCTCAAGCATTTATCATTTCTATGTGTTGGGAGCATTTCAAATCTTCTTGTCTAGCTATTTTGGAATATACAATATATTATTGTTAACTATAGTTTTCCTACTCTGCTGGCAAACATTAAAACTTAAACCTTTTGTCTAATTGTATGTTTGTACCTAATAAGCAACCTTTCTTAACACCCTCCCACCCCACAACCATTCCCAGGCTCTGATAACCATCATTCTATTCTCCATGAAATGCACATTTTTAGTTCCCACTGTCGTACCAAGCGAGTCAAGGAATGCGCCACAATCTGAGATTGAATTGTGAGTCCTTTATTAAGCCAGCTACCGAGAGTGGCTAACGCCCCAAATTCTCTCGGCCTCGAAGAAAAAGTTAGGTGGTCTTTCATACACGAGCTTTGACAGGGAGGGGGAACCTAGCTGAATAAAGTTTTTACAAAAGTAGTGTAAGCAAAAAGTTAAAAGATAAACTGATACATAAGAAATAAAACAGTGCCAAGTGTGAGGGCTAAAGCTGTTATGAAAAACATACAACTTATAGATAATGGGGGCTCTGGGCGCTCCCTGCGCCTGCATTCCCAGGCTCTGCTGTTACCACTTCACTCGGCTTCTTATCAACAAACGCATTCCTGGGTGCCCAGTGTCTATCTTCATAACTATAGTATGAAGCCTGACCCAGCTTCATACTATAGTTATATACTCAATGGGGAGAAAATAACTAAAATGAAGAAGCCAAGATGGAGTCTGTCTGGCTCAAGAAGCTAACAAAAAGCCTGAACAGCTTTTAGTCTGGGAAAGGGAGAGTTAGTTTTAGCTGGCAGAAAGCAGGTTATTACACCACATGAGTGAGAATATGCAACAATTGTGTTTCTATGCCTAGTTTATTTCCCTCCAGTTCCATTCATGTTGCTTATTGCAGCTTCTTGAGTCCAAGGTCAGAGCTCAGTCATTTTTGGGTGAGTTTCCCCCAATCCTCATCCCCGTTATGCCTTTCAGAACAAGACCAGGCTTTTGCTCATTGGCTCCTTTCCCCTCTTCAGGGCTGTGTCATCAGAAGTAGGCAGGTCGCCCAGCACTACCTTTCCTTGGCGTGTGCTTTCCTAAGACCCAGGTAGATTTACTATCCGTGGCTCAATTCAACTACTCCATTGCACTTAGGACTTTAAGGAACATTCTTCTCATTGGAACTTCTTGACTAAATGCAAAGATACACTTCAATCCATGAAGCACACAAGACTCGAATAGACTTGTTATATTTGTGATTAGTGTGAACTCAATTCCCGTTTTTTCAAAAGGGAGAACAATTCTCATACTCATGTTGAAACTCGTCTGACATTGTTCCTCCCAAGTTTAGATAATCATGACAGAGCATCTCTACAAGCCCTAACTAAACACACATAAGAGAAATAATTCCACCCAAGTCTGAGTGTGAGTCTCTCCCCAGAGGCCTGCTCTAACCCCCTGCCCAAAAGGGCCACTGGTTATTCTCCTCCCTTTATGCTGCGGGAGCTTCTTCATTGCACTCACCACTACCTAGCACTGTTTTCGTCTTTCCCTGTTTATTGCCTGTGTCTTCTACTAGAGTCTGAGCGCTGTGTGATATGATCTCAGTTACTGGAGTCTGAGCGCTGTGTGATGTGATCTCAGTTTTGTTCACTTTCACATGTTATCCCCACAACAAGGGTTTGTGGTGAGGCGTGGGTGGGAAAAAGGGAAATAATAATTTGTTTTTTTTTTGGGCAAAGTGTCGCTCATTGCCCAGGCTGGAATGCAATGGCGTGATTTCGGCTCACTGCCACATGACACCTCCCTGGTGTGATTCCACCTCCCTGGTTCAAGCGATTCTCCTGCCTCAGCCTCCCAAGTAGCTGCAATTACAGGTGCTCGCCACCACGTCCAGCTAATTTTTGTACTTTTAGTAGAGATGAGGTTTCGCCATGTTAACTGGGCTGGTCTTGAACTCCTGACCTCAGGTGATCCACACGCCTCCACCTCCCTAAGTGGCGATTACAGACATGAGCCACTGCGCCCAGCCAGGAACTAATAATTTCTTAAGCACTCTGTGCTAAGACATTTTGCATACTCTAGCTCACTCATTCTTACAACAGCCCTGGGAGATGACTGTCGTTACTCAATTTTACAGAGAAGGAAACCCAAGTTCCAACATCTCCTAAATGGTATCTTGTGTGTTTGAGTGTTTCAAGTCTGTGAGGAGTGCAATCAGTATCCAAGAAAGTGCCACTTAGAGTGAAAAGGGCTTAAAGAAGGAAAATGCTCTGGTATGATGAATATCTAATACCTAAAGATATGAATTATGGTTGTGATGTCAACTAACTTTTATTGGGCTTCATGCTGTTGGGCACTGCATTGGGCATCTTATTTGGGTAGATATTATTCTCATCCCCATTTAACAAATGGAGAAACTAAGATAAACAGGGATCAAGTAACATTCCCAATGTCACATAGCTAGTACTGATAGAGCTGGGATTTGAATCTTGGTCCTCTAACTTCAGGGCCCAGATCCTAAACAAAGATGTGGAGAAGAAGGGAGGTGTAACTTGTAAAATGGATGAAAAAGAGTGCTTTCCTCTCAAGTTTTAGATTTAGAGGTCAAGCATTTTTGATGCATGAGACTAATGATAATAGTATCAACTAATTTGCATGGCACTTCTTACACTGCAAAGCATTTTCTCACATGCAAGTTTATGGTGATACTCATATGGCTTTGGGATGACTTTGAGAAATAGGAGAAGTTGGTGTTCATTGTTTATCTCAATTGACAGTTGAGAAAGAGAAGCTCAGAAAGTTAAAGTGACCAGTATTTACACAGCAAGTCTATTCCACAGTGAGTCTATTCCATGAGGCTCACTTATCCAGGACTGTAGGCTGGTAGAATTTCACACCAGATGCCAGCTTTTCATGTCTGGAACTAAGGGTTCCTCTTAGGGAGGAGGAAGAGGGAAGCCTGAGGCCAGAAAGTGGGTAGCGAGGTTGAACCCTGCTCCTCTTCACCCAGTCTTGGGGACAGCAATTTACATCTTTGGTCTCAGTAAGCTGGTGTGGCCATAGCCCTCAGATTCTGAGCTGGTGGCAAAGTTAAAAGCTAATCCTAGCAAGAGTGGTGGAGGGGAGGGAGGAGCACAATCCGGGAGACTGGTCCTCCTGATTTTCATCTCTACAGTAGGCTCCCAAATGTAGCAAAGGGGGCAGAATATGGAGGGTAACTCTAGAATGAGGCCACATTTGTCATGTGGCTGGAGGTCTCCTTGATACCCCAGATCACTGCCTGAGGTGTCAGAAATGTCTTTGAGGCTTCCTGCCTTTTGAGAAGAAGTTGACTTTATTACCAGCCACTCAGCACCTAAAACTGGATTTGCACATAGCAGGTGAGTAATAAATGTTGACTTGATGAATTTGCGTCTTGCTTAAATCCTGATTTTTATAATCATGCAAGCCTCTTTGTCCTTTAATTATTTTGCATGTTGTTCCCTGTCATTTAATCTTGTCTAATAAACTCAAATATTTTACTTATGGGGTAGTGAGCTGATAACAGGACAGCTAAGTCTCTGTATCAGCCTTGCGACTCAGTTCACAGATGCTCAAGGCATCCCTAGGCATGAGCTATTTGCCTCCAGACTTCCTTTTAAATTTCATTTTCTTTTAAAAATATTTAATTGACAAATAAAATTGTATATATTTAAGGTGTACAATGTGATGATTTGATATACATATACACTGTGTACTGACTACTGTAGTCTTTAGTTGAAATTTGATAGAGAGGATTTTAAGTGTTCTTACACACACATATACACATGCATACATATACACAAGTGATAACTATGGGTGGTAATCAGTATACGCTGTATGTATATGTTAAATCATCACACTAAATCCAGATCTTAATGCTGAAGGACACTATTTCTCATTAAAAGGACCCAGGGCTCCTTGGAGAAATGGCCGTCTTCAGGTCTAGGGCAGGAAATCCTCAAGATGAGTCTGGAGCTTCATGTGGAATCAGAAAGAAAAGAAGCTGTCTGGCTATTGGGATTTTTTTTTTAAATTTCATTTTATTTATTTATGTATTATTTTATTTTATTTTATTATACTTTAAGTTCTGAGATACATGTGCAGAACGTGCAGATTTGTTACATAGGTATACACGTGCCATGGTGGTTTGCTGCATCCATCAAAACTGTTATCTATATCAGGTATTTCTCTTAATGCTATCCCTCCCCTAGCCCCCGACCCCCTGACAGGTCCCAGTGTGTGATGTTCCCCTTCCTGTGTCCATGTGCTCTCATTGTTCAACTCCCACTTATGAGTGAGAACATGCAGTGTTTGGTTTTCTGTTCTTGTGTTAGTTTGCTGAGAATGATGGTTTCCAGCTTCATCCATGTCCCTGCAAAGGACATGAACTCATCTTTTTTATGGCTGCATAGTATTCCATGGTGTATATGTGCCACATTTTCTTTATCCAGTCTATCATTGGTGGGCATTTGAGTTGGTTCCAAGTCTTTGCTATTGTGAAAAGTGCTGCAATAAACAAGTGTGTGCATGTGTCTTTATAGTAGAATGATTTATAATCCTTTCAGTATATACCCAGTAATGGGATTGCTGGGTCAAATGGCATTTTTAGTTCTAGGTCCTTAAGGAATAGACACACTGTCTTCCACAATGATTGAACTAATTTACACTCCCAACAGTGTAAAAGTGTTCCTATTTCTCCACATTCTCTCCAGCATCTGTTGTTTCCTGACTTTTTAATGATTGCCATTCTAACTGGCATGAGATGGTGTCTCATTGTGGTTTTGCTTTGCATTTCTCTAATGACCAGTGATGATGAGCTTTTTTTCATGTTTGTTGGCTGCAAAAATGTCTTCTTTTGAGAAGTGTCTGTTCATATCCTTTGCCCACTTTTTGATGGGGTTGTATGTTTTTTTCTTATAAATTTATTTAAGTTCTGGATACTAGCCCTTTGTCAGATAGATAGATTCCAAACATTTTCTCCAATCTGTAGGTTGCCTGTTCACTCTGATGATAGTTTCTTTGGCTGTGCAGAAGCTCTTTGGCTTAATTAGGTCCCATTTGTCAATTTTGGCTTTTGTCGCCATTGCTTTTGGTGTTTTATTCATGAAGTCTTTGCCCATGCCTATGTCTTGAATGGTAATGCCTAGGTGATTGTTTTAAAGACTCATAGACCAACTGCAAGAGGCTCCTACAGGGTCAATTTGGGCATCAAAAGAATAACAACTAAAATGAGTGAAAACATATGGAATAGATTAAACCTCATATGTTCGTAAGATACAAAAAATTTTAAAAAGCAGCTGGGCCCGGTGGACCTGCAATCCAGCACTTTGGGAGGCCGAGATGGGTGGATCACCTGAGGTCAGGAGGTCGAGATCAGCCTGGCTAACGTGGTGAAACCCCATCTCTACTAAAAATACAAAAATTAGCCAGGTGTGGTGGCATGTGCCTGTAATCCCAGCTACTCAGGAGGCTGAGGCAGGAGAATCGCTTGAATCCAGGAGGCAGAGGTTGAGTGAGCTGAGATCATGCCACTGCATTGCAGCCTGGGCAACAGAGCAAGACTTCGTCTCAAAAAAAAAAAAAAAAAAAAAAAAGCTTGGTAGTCAAATTTGGAGATTGCTAAAGGACCTCTGAACACAGGTGAATAAAAGAAAGCAAATTATCACCAGTTTTTATGGTGCTCTAAAATAAAACATAAATGCTTAGTGACTCAATGCTAGTTCCGAACTCTTCCTAGAACCTGCAATGAATGCAGGAATTTGAGTCCCAGGACAGAAAGAACTGTGAGGATAGCTCAGTGTCACTGTCTGGTATGTTAATCTCTCGTATAAAATCTCCAGTGGGATTCTGCCTAGAACACGCGTGAACACTGCTTGGGATGGGAAGTTTACTGTCCACAGGTGGCCCATGCCCTCTCTGATTTGATCTGAGTATTTGGAAACCTTTTCTTATAGTGACCCCAAATCTGTCTCTCTGAAGTTTTCACCCATTTCTCCTAATTAGTCAGATCCTTAAAGCCATATGCACTCACAAAACTAACTCTTAGACTTTCAAGACCCATGGTTTTTTGCTGACCTGTGTATAGAAATCGCTCAAAAAAGACTTTGGGCTCTGGCACCAGATCACTTGGGTTCAAATCCTAGGCACCCTAGCCTTTGTCCTTGGGAGAATTGTTTAACTACTGCAAGCCTTGTTTTCTTCATTTGTAAAATGGGGATAATTTCTATGTCGTAGGCTTGTTATAAGGTGTATACAGAGTACATGTTACAGAGCCTGCACACTACACTCTCAAGAAATGCTTGTTTTATGTCATTAAATATTGCATAGATATAATTTTTATAAAATATGTGTACAGCATGAACATAACAATAAAATGAATAACTCTGTATTCAATACCCAGCCTAAGACTACAATATTAACAATATCTTTGAAGGTCCCTGGTCCCCTCCTGGTCCATCACCTTCACTTTCCTTAAGTAAGCATGATATTGAACTTTGTATCGACCATTCCTTTAATTTTCTTTGTAATGTTGTTATCTCATATGAGTTTCTAATTAATGTTTTATTCAGTTTTACATGATTTTTACTTTTTCCTAAATGGACTCATACTATGTTTTTTTCCTGTAACTTTCATCCCTTAACATAAATCCTGATGTTCATTCATGTTTAGGGTTGCAAACTATACTTCTCTTTCTATATAATCAACTCTACAATTGGCCAGTGATGATGAGACCACCATTCAGTACCTTGAATAACATGACAAAGCTGAATTTATTGCTTCTTATTGTAAGATGGAGCTGTGCTGGTCAGGCACTATCTCCAGAGCAGAACAGACGGCTGATGGAATTTCTGTGGGGTTTGTGGGAAGCATAGAGTTCAGGGATTGGTGGGCTTTCAGAGACATTTGCAGGTAATGTCATCTGTAGATAGGTGAGACTGCTTTTGATTGGTTGGCCCTCAGAGGTGTGTTTACTGGTAGGTCCATCCCTGATTGGCTGGCATCCAGGAGGGCAGGGCTACCACTGAATGGTAGACTTACAAAAGATGTTCACTGAGAGGCTGATCAATTGAACAGGTATAAAACTGGTTCTGGTGGCTATTTGTTACCATGGCTATAGGAAAACAGCCCTTTTCTCAGTTTGTGGAAATATTTTTGGTCTCATAATATCCTATCGACTGATTATGTACTAGCATAGTATCCCTCCCCCAGTTGATTATTTGTATTATTTGCTATGTTGATCAATACTGCTGTGAATATTCTTGTTCAAGTCTCTTAGCACATGTGTACAAGAGATTGTGAAGGTGTACATCTGGAAGTGAATTGCAGGGTCAAAGGGCATGCATATCTTTAACATTATTAGATGATGCTAATCGATTTATGCTCACAACAGCAGCGTATAAGAGTCTGATTTCTCCACATTTTCAACAACATCCAATTGTCAGATTTAATGCCCTCTACACAAATCTGGTGGGTGTAAAATGGCATCACAGTTTGACATTAATTTATCTTTTGATGATTAGTGATATAATTGAGAAACTTCATACACTTATTTGGTTATTTTGTTTTCCTCTTGGAAGACGTATCTATTCAACTCTTATGCCCATCTTTCTACTGTCTTTTTAAGAAAACTAACTTTCAGGATTGTCAGTTACATTCTGGATGTGAATATTTTGTTGGTAATATGTGTTTTAAAGAACTTCTACTTGTTTGAGGCTTTACATTTTTACTCTCTGACATTTTGTTTTTTGATAAGGATATTTTCTCAATTTTAATGTAGTCAGGTCCATCAATATTTTCCTCTTTGGATTTGGCTTCTTTTGCTCTTAAAATGACTTCCCCTACCCCAGGAATATAAAAATATTCTCCTATATCAGGTTATAAAAAGTTATAATTTTCATTGTTTAAAATTGAAAATGGAATTGATTTTTATATATGGTATGAAGTAGGGAAATATATTTCATTTTCATGTAGATTGATGCCCACTGTCTCAACACAATATGAGTAATAGATTCTTTTTCTCACTGACAAGCCATGCCAGATCTGTACTACATAGAGCTACATAGTCTATTCTTGTGAAATAAAAAATAAAAGAAAACTTTGGTGAACCCAAAGCTTAGGAAAATATTTTTTATATATGACATCAAAAGTACAATCCATAAAAGATAAAGAATAAATATTGGACTTCATCAAAATAAAAAATGTCTGTTTTTCACAGACATTGAGAAATTGTTAAGACAATGAAAGGACAAGCCCCAGACTGGAAGAAAATATTGCAAATCATATTAAAAAAAAGACTTGTTGGCTGGGTGTGGTGTCTCACGTGTGTAATCCGAGCACTGTGGGAGGCCAAGGTCGGTGGCTTGAGCTTGAACTTAGGAGTTTGAGGCCAGCCTGGGGAACATGGTGAAACCCTGTTTCTACAAAAAATACAAAAGATGGTGCATGCCTATAACCCCAGCTACTTGAGGGGCTGAAATGGGATAATGGCTTGAACCCTGGGAGGTCGAGGCTGCAGTGAGCCGAGATCATGCCACTGCACTCCAGCCTGGGTGACAAAGTGAGATCCTGTCTCAAAAATATGTATATATATTCTGTATATATTATATATGGAATATATAATTAATTAACAAATTAATAAGCAAACAAGTTACCCAATTTTTAAATAGGACAAAACGAGGACACTTGACCAGAAATGGTATACAGATGGCAAATAAACACATGAAAAGATGTTCAATGTCATAAGTCATTGGGGAAATGCATGTTAAAACTACAATGAGATACCATTGCAGACTTTTTGAATGGATCAAATAAAAAAGATTGATTATATCAAGTATTGACAAGGATGTGAAGCAATTGGAACTCTCATGTGCTTCTGATGGGAAGGCAAAATTAGACAACCACTTCATGAGACAACTGTCTTGTTTCTTAACTAGACCCACTCTACTCCTAAGACTTTACACAAGAGAAATGAAAACATTTGTCCATATAAAGGATGTACACAGATGTCCACAGGAGCTTTATTTTTACTGGCCAAAAACTGGAAAACAATATGAAGTATGAGCTTTTCAAAAATGTAGTTAGTTTTTATTTGATATGTCAGTCTCATAACTATAACCACATCCCTAATTTTTGAGATTTTGCTTACCATCTAAACTTATAATTAATTATGAGTATCTTGAGCTAATCATGTTGTCTCCCCATGGTTTCTTTTTTTGAGCCTTTTTGTCAAACTAAAAGGATGTGTTCGGTGACTCCTTGATACAGCCACCCTTAACATGATACTTCACATGAGATTGGGTTTTTTTGTTTGTTTGTTTTGAGATGGAGTCTTGCTCTGTCACCAGGCTGGAGTGCAGTGGTGCAATCTAGGCTCACTGCAACCTCCGCCTCCTGGGTTCAAGTGATTCTTCCGCCTCAGCCTCCCAAGTAGCTGGGACCACAGGCACATGCCACCATGCCTGGCTATTTTTTTTGTATTTTTAGTAGAGATGGGGTTTCACCCTGTTGGCCAGGATGGTCTCGATCTCTTGACCTCATGATCCGCCCGCCTCGGCCTCCCAAAGTGCTGGGATTACTGGTGTGAGCCACTGTGCCCGGCTGAGATTGGGTTTTAACAAGACTTTGTTGCTAAGAGCTCTTCCAAATCTTACATTTTACTCATTCCAGATGAGAAATTGTTGCAGCTTTCAATGCTGCAAATCCTGGAATTTCTGGATTCCTTTTATTCCTTCTGGTTTGTTCCTGAGCTCATTTCTTTCATGCAGTACTTAGTAAAATACATCCAGTCACTATCAAAATACATTGTTAATAGTCTGTTTTTCCAATTCTTCACTTAAAAGCACAAAATCATGAGTACATTATTTGCTTTCCATATTGTCACAGGTGACATTTTTATGGCTTCGTCACTACGTAACAGGGGTAGTCATCATTCCAGTCTCCAGCAATAACTTCCGTGCTGCTCACCCCTTTAGCCTCTCCCTTCTATTTTAATGGCTTATTGTCATTGCTCTCGTTTTTGGTAAATCAGTGTTCCATTTCTAGATAGTAGTTTCAATATTGGTCAGCTTTCATTTGCTATGCAGTCATAACCAACAAGCATCAGATCTCAATGGTGCATAATAACAAATGATCATTTCTCCCTCGCTTTACATTTTGCCAAATGATTGGGCTTAGTTCTGCTCTACATTCTTTTTACTTTGGAATATAAGTTGAAGGAGCATCCTTTATCTGGGGCTTTGATGTGCTTGTGGAAAAGGGAAAAAGTGATGGCAGAAACAGGATATCATCAAATATAAGTTACATAATTTTGTAATGTCTGTCATTGCCATATGTTACATATATTAAAGAAATATAAACAGTAAGTGTTTAAATCAGGACTGGATATTAAATATTAATAAATAACTTGTAAATTTATTGAAATTATATAGTTTTTTTAGATGATTAATATAAATATTATTAATAGAATTCCTTATTTTGAAGAGTATGTGCAGTCCTGTAATAAAACTCAGTTTTAGTTGCTAATTTTTATTGAGGGTTTTGATTTATATTCATTAGTGTGTTTTGTTTGTGACGTGTGTGTGTGTGTGTGTGTGCGTGTGTGTACATAACATCTTTGTCATTTTTACTTGAATATCTCTCAGGCACTTCAAATTCAACATGTTCACATTAGACTCATGATCTTTGTTCCCAAGCCAAGTCCTCCTCCATTCCCCCATCTCCATAAAAGTCACAAAAATTATGCAGCTGCTGAAGCCAGAATTATATCAGTAATTCCTGTTCCACCTCACCTACTGCATTCAGTCAATCATCAATGCCAGTTCATTCCACTTCCTAATATTGCTTAAAATTGCCCATGTCTCTGTATCCCTACTGCTATGACTCCACCATTTTTAACACGACCACGCTGCTTCCACTCTTGGTCCCTTCCCATCTACTTCCCATCCACTCTTTCAAATGCATACAGATTAGTCTTCTAGAAATGAGATTGTCATTATATTACCTCATAGTTACCACCACCAATGCTATCTGCTTAAAATGCTTCAAAGTATCCATCATTCTTTCAGTATAATATTCAAAATCCTTAAAGTATCTTCACAGACACTCAGTGATCTGTCTTCTGTCTGTTTGTCCAGCATCATTTCATGTCACTCTCTTCAATGTTCTACATTCTGACCTCACATGTTTCAGTCCCCCAAGCTGTCATTTTGCTTCCTAATTCAGAGCATTCTCTATGCCCACAACATTCTTCTGTACTTCATGACTCTATCCTGTTGCCTCTGACTTATCTTTTAGGTCTCAATCTAAACATCACTTCCTGTAATTTTCATTATATCAATGTCAGAAGCTATATTAGTCAGGGTTCTTAAGACGGACAGAACTAATAGGATAGATACTTCTATAAAGGGAACTTTATTAAGTGTTAACTCATGATCACAAGGTCACACAATAGGCTGTCTGCAAGCTGAGGAGCAAAGAGAGCCATTCTGAGTCCCAAAACTGAAGAACTTGGAGTCTGATGTTCGAGGCCAAGAGGCATCCAGCACTGGAGAAAGATGTAGGCTGGGAGGCTAGGCCAATGTCATCTTTTCATGTTTTTCTGCCTGTTTTATATTCTAGCTGTGCTGTCAGCTGATTCGATGGTGTCCACTCAGATTAAGGGTGTGTCTGCCTTTCCTAGCCCACTGACTCAAATGTTAATTTCCTTTGGCAACACCCTCACAGACACATCCAGGATCAATCCTTTGCATCCTTCAATCCAATCAAGTTGACACTCAGTATTAACCATCACAAGTCTACCCCTTGTCAACTTAAGTTTCGCTCTTGTTGCCCAGGCTGGAGTGCAATGGCACCATCACAGCTCACCGCAACCTCCGCCTCCCAGGTTCCAGCGATTCTCCTGCCTCAGCTTCCCTAGTAGCTGGGATTACAGGTGTGTACCATGACG
This sequence comes from Cacajao melanocephalus, assembly GCA_963573385.1. Lineage (NCBI taxonomy): Eukaryota > Metazoa > Chordata > Mammalia > Primates > Pitheciidae > Cacajao > Cacajao melanocephalus. The sequence goes on from CAUYLG010016093.1 coordinate 22,345, forward strand.
CCTGGCTAATTTTTTTGTATTTTTAGTAGAGATGGGGTTTCACGTGTTAGCCAGATGGTCTCGATCTCCTGACCCTGTGATCTGCCCACCTTGGCCTCCCAAAGTGCTGGGATTACAGGCGTGAGCCACTGTGCCTGGCCCTGAGTTCTTTATTTTGAGTCATCTCTAAATAGCTGCAATTTACTATAGTGTAAGTTTTTAAAATTGTGTATGTTAAGGTATACAACATGATGTTTGATATACTTCTTTTGATATACCTATACACAGTGAAGTGATTACTACAGGCAAGTAACAATTACCATACCCATCATTGCTGGCGTTGAGAAACACAACTGATTTTTATGTGCTGATATTGTATCCTGCAACCTTACTGAATTTACTAAATCTAGTAGTTTTTTGGTGGATCCTTTGGGATTTTCTATTAACAGAATCATGCCTCCTGCAAATATAAATAATTTAGCTGCTTCTTTTTAAATATGTACGCCTCTTATGTCTTTTTCTTGGCTGTGTTCTCTGGCTAGGACTTCTAGTATGATGTTCAGTGTCAGTGTTGAAAATGGGCATCCTTGTGTTGCTCCTGATTTTAGAAGTAAAGCTTACAGTTTTTCCAGCACTGAGTATGATGTTGTGAGATTTTCCTACATGCCCTTTATCATGCTAAGGAAGTCCCCTTTTATTTGGTTTGCTGATTTTTTTTAAACCATGAAAGGGAGTTTAATTTTATTAAATACTATTTTTCTGTGTCAATTGAGAGTTTGGTCATTTTTTTTTCTATTGAAATGGTGTATTATGGTAGCTGATTTTTGGATGTTAAATCAACCTTGTGTCCTTGGGATAAATCCTATTTAATCATGGTGGATACTTCTTTCTATGTATTACTGGCTTTGGTTTGCTAGTATTTTGTTGAGGACTTTGGCACCCATAACATAAGAGGTATTGACCTATGGTTTCCTTTTCCTGTGACGTCTTTATCTGGTTTTGGTGTCAGGGAAATAGTGGCTTCATAAAGTGATTCAACAAGTGCACCCTCCTTATCTTTTTGTTGGAAGAGTGTGAAAAATTTGTATTATCAAATATTTAGAATTCACCAGTGAAGCCATTTGCTTTTCTTTGTGGGTAGTTTTTGATTACTGATTCATTCTCTTAATTTGTTTTAGGTCTATTCAGATTGTCCGTTTCTTCTTGAGTCAGTCTTGGTAGTTGTGTCTTTCTCAAATTTTTTTCATTTCATTTAAATTATCTTATTTGTTAGTGTATAATTATTTTTGTTATTCCTTTATAATCCTTTTTATTTCTTTAGTGTCAGTAGTAATGTCTCTTTTTTATTTCTGATTCTATAATTTGAGTCTTTTCTCCTCTTTTTTTGATTAAACTAAAGTTTAGTCAATTTTATTGATTTTTTTCAAAGGATCAAATTATTTCATTAATATGTGCTGTAATCATTATTTCCTTCCTTCTGCTTACTTTAATTTAGTTTGATTTTTTTTGTTAGTGTCAAGGTTGAATTTTAAGTTATTGATTCACGATCTTTCTTAACACAGGTGTTTACAGCCGTTGATATCACTCTAATTACTTTTTTAGCTGCATCACATACGTTTTGATATGTTGTGTCTTCATTATTATTCATCTCAAAATATTATCTGATTTCTGTCTTCATCTCTTCTTTGACTCTTGAACTGTTTTATAGTGGAAATTTAGTTTTAAATTTCCACGTTTGTGAGTTTCCCAAATTTCTCCCATTGTTGATTTCTAATTTTATTCCACTGTGGTTAAGAACATACTTTGCATTATTTCTATCCTTCTTTATTGAGGAGTATTTTATGGCCTAATATGTGGTCTATCCTCTAGAATGTTCCATGCTTACTTGACATGAGTATATACTTTGTTGTTGTTGAGTAGAATGTTCTACAGTCCTGTAGGTCTGTTTGGTTTGTAGTATTGCTCATGTCCTCTTTTTCCTTGTTGATCTTCTGTCCAGTTGTATCCATTTTTCAACGTTGGTATTGAAGTCCTTGACTATTTCTGTTGACCTTGTCGATTTCTTTCTTTTCTTAGGTCGGTTTTTGCTTCATTTATTTTGGTGCTTTGTATATACAGATGCCTATATGTTGGTAACTGTTATTTCTTCCTAATGGATGGATGGATCCTTTTGTAACTACAAAAGGCTACTCTATCTCTAGTAACAATTGTTTTACAGTCCATTTTGCCGGATGTCAGTGTACTGACTCCAGTTTTTTTGTGGTTGCTGTTTGCATAATATACCTTTTGCTATTCTTTTACTTTTATTCTGTGTCTTTGAATCAAAATTGTGTTTTCTCTAGACAATATATACTTCATGTTTTCTTATCCAATCTAACATCTTTGCCTTTTGATTGCATTGTTTATTCCATTCACACTTCATATTGTTATATAGTCAGATTTATGTCTGTCATTTTACTTTTGTTATTTATATGTATCATGTCTTTTTTGTTCCTGTTTTGTCTTTACTTCTTTCTTTTTCATTAATATTTTCTAATATAATATTTAAATTTCATTAATAATTTTATCACTATATTTTTTATTTCTAGCAACCTAGAGTGGTTGCTCTAGGATTTCCTGTCGACATCTTATCAGTATAAGTTTCAGATTCACTAGCTTAATTCTAGTAATATATAGAAATATTATTCGTGTAGAACTTAATTTCCTCACCCCTTTGTGGTTATGTTATTTATATTATATTGATTAATGTTACAAACACATAACATTGTTTAATTTATTATTGGTGCTATTATTAGCAAACATATCACCCATATATTAAAATTGTATATATTGTATATATATATTATACAATTATATATATTATAGGCCCAATAGTATATTGTATACATGTTATTTTATATAATTGTTTTTAAAATCAATTAAGAGAAAAGTGAATTTCTATTGCCTATTAGAGATAAATAATCACATCATACTGAACAGGCAAAAACTGGAAGCATTCCCTTTCAGAACTGGAATAAGAAAAAGGTGCCTTCTCTCCCCATTCCTCTTCAACATAGTACTGGAAGTGCTATCCAGAGCAATCAGGCAAGATAAATAAATAAAAGGCATCCAGTTAGGAAAAGAAGAAATCAAACTATCTCTCTTTGTTGATGATATGAATCTATACATAGAAAACCCTAAAGACTCTGACAAAGCCTCCCAGAATTAATAAATGACTTCAGCAAAGTTTCAGGATACACAATGAATGTGCAAAAATTAGTAGCATTTCTATACAACAGTAACATTCAGGGTGACAGCCAAATCAAGACTGCAATCCCATTTACAACAGCTACAAAAAATTAAAATACCTAGGAACACAGCTAACCAAGGAGGTGAAAGATCTCTACAAGGAGAACTATAAAATGCTGCTAAAAGAAATCCCAGATGATACAAATAAATGGAAAAACATTCCATGCTCAGGGAGTAGAAGAATCAATACCATTAAAATGGCCATGCTGTGCAAAGCAATCTATCTACAGATTCAATGCTATTCTTACCAAACTACCAATGTCATTTTTTTAAATAGAATTGGAAAAAACTATTCCAAAATTCATATGGAGCGAAAAACAACAAACAACCCAAAAAGCAATCGTAAGCAAAAAGAATAAAGCCAGAGGCATCACATTACCTGGCTTCAAACTATACTATAAGTCTACTGTAACCAAAACAGCATGGTGCTGGTATAAAAACAAACACCTAGACCAGTTGAACAGAATAGAGAACTGAGAAATAAAGCTGTACACCTACAGCCATCTAATCTTTGACAAAGTTGCCAAAAGTAAGCAATGGGGAAAGGACTCCCTATTCAATAAATGGTCCTGGGATAGCTGGCTAGCCAGCCATATGCTGAAAAATAAAACAAGACCCCTATCTTTTGCCACATACAAAAATTAACTCAAGATGGATTAAAGATTTAAATGTAAAACCTTGAAGTAAAAGAATCCTAGAAGAAAATCTCAGAAATACCATTCTGGACATGGGCCTTGGGAAAGAATTTATGATTAAGTCCCCAAAAGCAATTGCAACAAAAACAAAAATTGACAAGTGAGACCTAATTAAACTAAAGAACTTCTGTACAATAAAAGACTCTACCAACAGATTAAATAGATAACCTGCAGAATGAGATAAAAGATTTGCAAACTATGCAGCCAACAAAGGATTAATATCCAGAATCTGTAAGGAACTTAAACAACTGGACAAGGAAAAAACAAATAACCCCATTGAAAAACGGGCAAAAGGTATCAACAGACACTTCTCAAAGGAAGACATGCAAGTGGCCAACAAACATATGAAAAAAATGCTCATCATTACTAATCATCAGAGAAATGCAAGTCAAAAACCCCAATGAAGCCAAGCATGGTGACTCACGCCTGCAATCTCAGCACTTTGGGAAGCCGAGGTGGGCGGATCACCTGAGGTCAGGAGTTAGAGACCAGCCTGGCCAACATGGCGAAACCCCATCTCCACTAAAAATACAAAAATTAGTTGGGTGTGGTGGCATGTGCCTGTAATCCCAGCTACTCTGGAGGCTGAGGCATCAGAATCACTTGAACCCAGGAGGCAGAGGTTGCAGTGAGCCAACATTGTGCCTGGGTGAAAGAATGAGACTCCATCTTAAAAAAAAAAAAGACAAAAAACAATGAACTACCAGCTCACACATCAGAATGGCTATTATTAAAAAGTCAGAAAGCAACAGATGTTGGTGGGGCTGAGGAGAAAAGGAAACGCTAATGCGTGATGGTGGGAATGTCAATTAGTTCAGCCTCTGTGGAAGGCAGTTTGGAGGTTTCTCAAAGAAAAAACAGAACTACCATTTGGCTCAGCAACCCTATTACTGTGTATATATCCAAAACAAAACAAATCATTCTACCAAAAAAGACACATGCACTCACATGTTAATTGCAGTACTATTCACAAGAGCAAAGTCATGGAATCAACCTAGGTGCCCACCAACAGTGAAGTGGATAAAGAAAATGTGGTACATATACACCATAGAATTCTATGCAGTCATAAAAATTAACAAAATCATGTCATTTGCACCAACATGGATGTGGTTAGAGGCCAGTATCCTAGGCAAATTAACACAGGAACAGAAAACCAGGTACCACATATTCTCACTCATAAGCAGGAGCTAAACATCGGATACTCATGGACATAAAGATGGCAACAATAGCCACTGGAAACTATTGGAGAGGATGGGGAAGGAGGGAAGGGAGAAAGTGCTGAAAAACTGTTGAGTACTATTCTTAGTATCTGGGTGATGGAATCATTCATACCCCAAACCTCAACATCACACAATATACCCAGGTAACAAACTTGCACAAGTATCCTCTGAATCTAAAATAAAAGTTGAAAAAGTAAAAATAATAAACAACAATAAAACCCTCAATAAATAAATAAAAATATAAATAAATACCTTTGCTAGTGCTCTTTGTTTTTTCACGTGGCTTTGAGTTAGCATCTGGGGTCACTTTGCTTTTATGCTGTTTGCTATGAACTGCATCGTGTCCAATATTTCTCTCTCTCTTTTTTTAATAGTAAACATCCCAATTTTTGTGAGGAGGTATAACATAGCAGTTTTGATTTGCATTTCTCTAATGATTTCATTTCCAGTTTGGATGTTGAGCATTTTTTCTTATGTTTCTTGCCCATTCATATATAATTTTAAAAGAAATGCTTTTTCAAGTCCTCTTACCATTTTAAAATTATATTATTTTAAAATATTGTGTTGTAGAAGTTCTTTATATATTCTGGATATTAACTCTTTATCAGATATGTAATTTACAAATACTTTCTTCCATCCATAAATTTTTTTAACTTTGTTATGTCCTTTCATGCATAAAAGTTTTAAAAAGTTTGATGTAGTCCCATTTGTCTATTTTTTCTTTTGTTGTCTGTACTTTTGGTGTCATATTCAAAAAATAGTTGCCGAATCCAATGTTATCAAGATTTTCCCCTGTGCCTTATTCTAATAGTTTTATTGTTTTAGGTCTTCTATTTAGGTCTTAAATTCATTTTGAGTTAATTTTTGTATATTGTGTAAGCCTAGGGTTCAACGTCATTCTTTTGTTTGTGGATATCCGTTTCCCAATACTATTTGTTAAAGACAATGTTCTTCCCTCACTGAGTGGATCCAGAATGCTGTCAAAGATTATTTGACCATATATGTGGAGTTTTACAAAATGGGTTCTTTATTCTATTCCATTCATCTATATGGATTATGCCAGTGTTATGCTGTTTTAACTTACTGTAGCTTTATAACATGTTTTGAAATCAGGGAGCATGAAAACTTCAACTCAGCTATTTTTCAGGATTGTTTGTCAAGTCAGAGTGAATATGAATATTCAGATAAATTTTTCTGTTTCTTCAAAAGCAGCTTAGATTTTGATAGGGATTACATATAATTTGTAGATGGCTTTGGGTTCTGTTGACTTTTCAAATTAATATATAATAGTTGTACATATTTGGGGAACACATCTGACATTTTGGACATCTTAATATTAAGTCTTCCACTTCATGAACACCAATGTCATTACATTTATTTGTGTCTTTTTTCAGTACTGTTTTGTAGTTTCCAGTGTACAAGCCTTTTGTTTCCTTGGCCAAGTTTATTCCTAAGTATTTTACTCTTTTTGATAGTATTGTAATTAAATTGTTTTCTTAATTACCTTAGGATGTTTATACTTAATTTATAGAAACACAACTGATTTTCGTGTGTTGATTTTGGATCCTGCAACTCTGCAGAATTTGTTTAATTGTTCTAACAGTTTTCTGGATTTTATGCAGGAGTCTAGGATTTTATGCATATAGGATCAAGTCATCTGTGAGCAGAGATAATTTTACTTTTTCCTTTTATTCTTTGGATGTCATTTCTTGCTTAATTTTTTTTTTCCTAATTGGTCTTCTTGGGAATTCAAATACTATATTGAATAGAAGTGAAGAGACAGAGTATACTTGTCTTGTTCTTAATTCAGAGGAAAAGCTTTGAATCTTTCACCATTGAGTGTAATGTTAGCTGTGGATTTTTCGTATGTGGCCTTTATTATGTTGAGTTATTTTCCTTCTATTCCTAGTTTGCTGAGTGTTTTTATGATAAAAGGGTGTTAAATTTTGTTAAATGTTTTTTCTCCATCAATAGAAATGATCATGCTGTTTTGTCCTTCATTCTGTTACTATAGTGTATTACATTGAGTTTTGCATGTTGTATCATTCTTTTTTTTTTTTTTTTTTTGAGATGGAGTTTTGCTCTTGTTGCCCAGACTGGAGTGCAGTGGCACAATCTCGCCTCACTGTAACCTCTGTCTCCCAGGTCTAAGGGATTCTCCTGTCTCAGCCTCCTGAGTAGTTGGAATTACAGGCATGCACCACCATGCCTGGATACTTTTTTGTATTTTTAGTAGAGATGGGATTTCACCATTTTAGCTAGGCTGGTCTTGAACTCCTGACCTCAGGTGATCCATTCCCCTTGGCCTCCTAAAGTGCTTAGATTACAGGCATGAGCCACCCCTCTGGCTGCATGTTGTATCATTCTTGCATTCTAGGAATAAATCCCACTTGGTCATCACAGATATTGGTCTGTAGTTTTCTATTCATGTAATGTCTTTGTTTGACTTTGATATCAGGGTAATGCTGGCCTCATAGAATGAGTTTTGAAGTGTTCTTTGTATTCATTTTCGTAAATGACTTTGAGGAACATTGGTTCTAATTCTTCCTTAAATGTTTGGTAATCTGGTTCTGGGCTGCTGTTTGGAGGTTTTTGAACCAATTCAATCTCCTTCGTAGTTATGAATAGCTATTTCTTCATAATTCAGTCTTATTAGGTTGTGTATTTCTAGAAATTTATCCACTTCTAAGTTATCCAATTTGTTGACATATAATTAACTGTTGATAATATAATTAACTGTTGAAAGGAATGTAATTTTCTTATAATCCTTTCGATTTCTGTGGCATGAGTTCTAATGTTCTGTTTTTAATTTCTGATTTATTGGTGGAATCTTTTTTCCTTAGTTAATCTAGCTAAGCATTTGTTAATTTTGTTTGTGTTTTCAAAAACCACCTCTTAGTTTTGTTGATTTTTTTCTATTCTATATTTCATATATCTCTTATTTAATCTAATCTTTAAAATTTTCTTCCTTTTGCTAGCTTTGGGTATAGATTTTTTCTCTCCTAGTTTCCTGAAGTAAAAAGTTAGATTGTTGATTTGCAAACTTTCTTCTTTTTTTTTAAGTTGTAGAGATGGAGTCTTGTTTTGTTGCCCTGGCTGGTCTCAAATTCCTGGCCTCAAGTAGTTCTCCTGTCTTAGCCTGCCAAAGTGCTGGAATTGCAGGCATGAGCCACCATGCCTAGCTGCTTTCTTTCTTTTATAATTACATGTTTATAGCTATAAAATTCTTTGTTAGCACTGCTTTTGCTGCATCTTACACTTTTTGGTACATTGTATTTTTATTTTCCTTTATCTCAAGATATTTTCTAACAACCCTTGTGATTTCTTTTTTGACCCATTGTTTGTTGAAAACTGTGTTGTTTAATTTTCACATATTTGTGAATTTTTGATTTTCCTTCTGCTGTTGATGTCTAGTTTTATGTCATTTGCATCAAAATAGATACTTGGTATAATTTCAATCTTTTAAAATTTGTTGGAACTTTTTTTTGTGGTATAACATGTTATTTATCTTTGGGAATGTTCCATGTGCACTTGAGAAAAATATGTATTCTCATTTTATTGAGTGGAATGTTCTGTACATGTTTGTTAGCACTATTTATAATGTTCAAGTACTCTATTTCCTTATTGATCTTCTGTCTTGTTGTTCTAGCCATTGTCGTAAGTGAGGATTTGAAGCTCCCTACCATTATTATGTTGTCTATGTTTCCTTTCTGATCTGTCAATGCTTGCTTCAGATATTTAGGAGCTCTGGTATTAGCTGTATACGTATTTGTAATTGTTATCTTTCTGAATTGACTTTTTATTATATAATATCCTTTTTTTGTCTTGTGACTATTTTTGACTTTAAGTCTATTTTGTCTGATATCAGTATAGTCACCTCTGCTTGCTTTTATTTACTATTTGCATGACATTTACTTTTCTTTTTTCTTTTTTTTTTCATTACCATCATATGTGTTTCTTAGAACTAAATGACAGTATAAAGTTGGATCCTTTATCCTGTCTCTTGTAGACAGGATCCTTTTTACAAAGCTGGATCCTTTCTACAAATCCGCTTTCCAGTCTGTATCTTTTGATTCAGGAGTTTAATCCATTTATATTTAAAGTAATTACTGATAGGGAAGGACCTACTCTTGCCATTTTGTTGTTTCCTGTATGTTTTGTAAATTTTGTTATTTATTCCTTCTCTTACTGACCTCTTTTGGGTTTTGTTGAATTTTTTTGTGGTGACATGTTTTGATTCTCTTCTTGTTTCCTTTTACATATATTCTATAGAATTTTTTTATGTTACCATAGGGACTATTAAAAAAATCTTAAAGTTTTAATAAACTATTTTAAACTGTTAACAGCATAACTTCGATTGCATACAAAGACTGTTTCTTCAAAGCTCCTACCTTCACTGTAAGTTACTTATGTTGCAATTTATATCTTCATATATAATGTATTTCTTAACATAGATTTATAATTTCTTTTAAGCTTTTGTCTTGTAAATTCTGTACAAGAATTAAAAGTGCATTTATGTGCCAAAATTGCATAGTACAGTCTCTATATATGTCCACATATTTATCTTTACTGGAGAGCTTTATATTTTCGTAAGACTTTATGTTACTGTTTAGCATTCTTTTGTTTCAACTTGAAAGGCACTACAGCAGGTCCAGTGGTAGTGAACTTTTCCAGGTTTTGTTCATCCTGGAAAGTCTGATTTTTCCTTTATGTTTAAAGGATGGTTTTGCTGGATATAATATTTTGGTTGAATTCTTTTTTCTTTCAGCTCTTTGAATATATTATCCCCCTGCCTTCTGGCCTGCAAGATTTCTGCTGAGAAATCCACTGATAATTTTAGAAAGGCTTCCTTGTATATGACAAGTTGCTTTCTCTTGCTGCTTTCAAGATTGTCTCTTTGTCTTTGACTTTTGACAGCTTGATTATAGTGTGTCTCATTGTGGGTCCCTGGGTTTTCTTTAACATTTTTTTTGTTCATATCTTCTCGTGATGAATTCCTTTAACTTTTATTTTTGTAGAATATTTTTTTCTTCTTTATTTTTAAAAGGTATTTTTACTGAATGTAAAATTCTACATTGATAGTTTTTTTTTTTCAGTACTGTTTAGTGTTTCTCTGCTGTTTTCTTGCTTACACTGATTCTATAGAAAGTCTTCTGTAATTCTTATCTTTGTCTCTTTGTACTTAATATGCCTTTTTTACTCTGACTGTTTTTAAGATTTTATTTTTATCACTGATTTTAATCATGTGGCTTGGTGTGAGATTCTTCGTATTTATTGTGCTTGGGGTTAATTGAGCTTATTAAATCTGTAGTATTATATTTTGCGTTACATTTGGAAAATTTTAGCCATTATTCATTCAAATTTTTTTTCTGTTCTCCTCCCATTTCTCATGCCCTTATGGGGTCTAATTACATGTATATTAGGCTATTTGAAGTTGTCTTACAGCCCACTAATGCCCTGTTCTTATTTTTTTTTTTTCCATTTGTTTTTCATTTGACAGGTTTATTATAATTTCTTCTAATTCACTAATTTTTTTTGCAATGTATAATCCACTGTTAATCTCATCCAGTGTATTATTAATTTCAGACATTGTAGTTTGCATCTCTAGAAATTCAGTTGGTCTTTTTATATCTTCTTTGTCTCTTTTTAATATGCTAAGTCTTTTCTCTAGCTTCTTGAGCATATGAAATATAGTTATGACAATATTTTATTTTATTTCAACTTTTACATTAGGTTCAGAGGTACATGTGCAGGTTTGTTATGTAGTAACGTGTTATGTGACTCATGTCACAGGAGTTTGTTACATATTATTTTGTCACTCAGGTACTAAGCCTAGTGCCCAATAGTTGTTTTTCTGTTCCTTTCCCTCCTCCTACCCTCCACCCTCAGGTAGGCCCCAGTGTTTCTTGTTACTCTCTTTGTATGACAACTATTTTAATGTCTCTACTAGTTCTCTTACTTTTGTCATTTCTGAGTTGATTTTGATTTAATTTTCTCACTATGGCTATAGTCTCCTACTTCTTTGAATATTTGGTAGGCAAATTATGCCTAGTATGGGAACTATATCAAGACCCTGTGGCATATGAATACCTAAAAGAAAATAACAGTGTTTACCAGTTTGCTCTAAGCCTTTCTTAGCTCTTCAGCTTGTTTCTTAAGAACCTGAACAGACGGTGGGGCTCAACCAAGACTGAAGTTAAAGATGTAGACAGATTGAGGTGGGAAGGGATGAAGTTGAGGAGCTCTGATAGGATGATGTTTCTCTTCTTAAGCACATAGGAGGCAAGCCCAAGATAATATGATGGGAAGGTTGAAGGAGAATGTCTTGAGAAATATGAAATGTACCCGAGGCTATGGCTGAGTGAAAGAAATAACTAAGAAGTATTAAAAGGATTTCTTTAATAGCTGGTCCTAGCTAAGGTTAGGGCATAGGCCTAGGAAAACGGAACAGTGGTATTGCTCAGGCAGGACTCCTCATAACATTCTCTAGATCCCTAAGTTTTCCCAAGCTTCCAAGCATTTCCTTACCCAGCAAGCCATCTCACAGCACAGATCCTCCTCTCAGTCAGTCATTCCACAACTCTGCAAAGCATTGTTCTCCATCAAATGGCAACTTTTGGGGTTCTGCATAACTTTTCGGGGTTCTGACACTTTGTGATTCTTTCTGACCTCGTAAGGATATTAGAACTCTTAAATTCATGTCCTCGATTTTCTCTTTTAACTTTCAGTACTTGCCATTTGCCTGTTTACCTCTTTCACCCTCTTCTTTTCACTTCCACTCTCTTTCTTGTTTAAGTATACAATCAACCCTTTTTTCTTCCTTGAACCTCAGTTCTTGGGAGTAACATATACAATTCATTCCTACTTCCAGTCTTTTTTCCTAAGTCTCTTTTCTCTAGTTCTCTTGCATATTTGTGGCAATTATTAGTTTTTTTTTTCCAAAAATCCATTCTCCCTTTTTCCTATACCTATATCTTTCCAGCTTGACCACATTTCTCACTTCCCCGGCAGCGAGGTGAAGCAATGTAACCAAATTATTTCCCGTAAAATATGAGCAGAAGTTATGTGCACAATATCTGCCTTACTTGCTTAAAATAAATGGCTTTTTTGAGCTTTCTGTATTGTTCCTTTTTACAAGCTACAATGTTGAGGTTATGGCAACTTTTATGGTAAAGAGAATCATAGCATAGGAGATCAAGAATCATTGACTGGAGAGGAATCTAAATTCTTTAATGATTTAATGGAGAAAGACTACAGCAACAGTCTGGAAGCTACCCCACAACTTATGCATATCTTCAGATTGTTGAGCAAAAGAGAAAAAATGAAGCCACCATATATTTGGGTCTCTTTGTTTTAACAGTTTAGCTTTCAACCTAACACATATTTATTACTGAATGTTAACATATTATTAACATCACAGGAAGGGAATTCCTTGTTCCTGGAGCTTTTATTTTGTTGAAATAAAGGTAATCTGCTTGGGATTAATACTGCCAAGGCAGAATTTTTTTTGTGTAATTATTTCTATGATGACCCATTCATAATGACAACTAATATGATTTCTAAAATTGACTCATCTACATCATCTTATTTAGTCTCCCTCAAAATTCTGAAGGTAGGTATAATTATTCCCATTCTATATATAAAAAAATTGAGATTCAGAGAGACTATGGACTTATACAAGTTTATCAGCTATTTAAGAAATAGAGTGAAGTCTCAAAGTTATTAATGAACTATTTAGTTTAGTGCTGCTTAGGAAAAAGAACGGTTTGAAGTACCTTTTAATAGTAAACTCATAGATATTTAGCCAGCTCTCTGGCAACTAATATGGAAGAAAAAGCATATATCTGTATCAATCCTGAATTGGGAGAAGGGAAATAAAATATTGCCAACCCCCTTTCATTGTGTACTGTGATAAGGAGGTAAGGCTTTTTGTTATTATAACTGAGTCTGGGAGAGGTTAAGAGATTCACCTAAAGTCACATAACCAGTAATTTTCAGAGATTTTACCCTAGGTCTGGAAAGACTCTGAAGCCCATGTTATTGGCTCCAGAGCCTGATGGGGAACCCCTGAATGTGACAGAGACTCAGCAGACAGAGTGGTCCTTTCCTTTCAGGGAGTCAGGGGAGTCTTGGTAGAGGAGATAGAGTTAGATCTGGGTAGAATGTGGATGAAAAGAGATCATGTTGGGATAAGATCCAATCTGTGCATGAGGGACAGTGAGAAGCCAGCTCTGTTAGGAAGGGTGGTTTATACAGAGGAGCATGGAAACATTTGCTACATGCCTCATCTTCCGTGGATAGTGGTCCAGAAATGCTAGCTGCCTGACTGACATTTGTTCATTCTGAGCACCTAAGCCTGGGTCTGCCCTGCCCTAGATTCTGTGAGCTGGGACAGAGAATGTGTCCTGCTGTCCCTCCTCCCCTACTTGGGCCTACACCCTTTTCTATACATTTGATTTGGAAATCTGAATTGGCCTTTCTGTGAACCCCAGTAACAGACAAGTCCCCAGTAAAGAGGCACTTAATTTAATTGCTCCTTCAGGGTCCACTTAGAGTAATAGCTGTGAACAGCCCTCCCTAGTGTCTCCCACGGACAGTGAGAAACGTTGCTAAAGATGAGTCACAAATTCTTGGCAAGGACATCATAAATATGGGAAGGAAACCTTCGTGCCTTCTAGACTGATCTTATCACAGGTTGCACACTGCCTCAACATCGCCATGTTTCCACCCTCAGTTGTGCTTGGCAGAGAGAGGACAGCCATACACAAAGTCTGGTCACTCCATAAAGGTGAAATCATTTTTTTTTCCAAGGTAATTATGAGTCTTCCGAGGATGGTAATTGAGTGACATTTAAAAAATAAGAAAACTTCTACTCGTAACTCTCTCTGCTTAATTTGCTTATATAAAAGACCTAATGGTTTTTTTTTTTGAGTTGACCCAGAGTCAGTAACATTTGAATATTTCTCCCTGTGTGTTATTACCATTTGATCAGTAACAGAACAATAGGGTAAGTGGGATGCCAAAGTTGGCTGAGAGTTTAGGGTTTGCATTCCACACCCCAGCCTTAAATATGATCGTATAAATTCTTGATTGATTTTTCTTTTTCGTGGCTTTTCTTTGACATTTGATGGGGCTGGATTTATGGAAGCAACTAACAAATTACACAGCAACAAATTCTGTACTGTAGTCCCACAGCCTTGAGCTTAGATACTAGCTGTGTCACTAATACTCTGTGTGACCAGGGTAAGTTACTTCAATCCATCTGTGACTTTCCAAATCAATAGGTTGGACAAGGTCATCTTCAAAATGTCTTTCAGATTTAAGCCTGAACATCTGAGTTTCTGTCATGTTCTGATTTTTAGTTTTCTGTTCTTGGAGCATGTTGGCTACCTTCATATATAATAAAAGGACATTAGAGTAGTATAGTGTCTGTGGAAATCATTGAACACCTTTAGAGGTAAAAATAATGAAACTAGTCAAATTCTCCATTATTAATTGTTTTAAATTTTCTGTTTATGAAACTATGAACAATAAATTGGAACAAAGATACAATCTCACTACAAGTAAAGTGTATTTTATGTTAAATACAATCTATCTTTAGAGAAAACTCAATGAAATTACCTTTTTAATTTCAGAGATTTTCAGGGAAATTATTGTTATTCCTTTAAAGTGATAAATATCATCCAAGATGCCCTTTTACCTGCCTCAGAAGCTTGAGTGCCAAAGGGTTTGATAAATGTGGAAAATAACCACTGATTAAATATCCTCTTGACCTGCTGGTGAGGTGTCCTTGCGTTGTCTGAATGCGGTATGTGTTTAAACTTGCCAATTGTTACCTGAAATTGTGTTATTTTCGCTCACACTCTTAGTGATAATCTTGTAATGCATACTGTACTTTTTACATCAACTCAGTTATTGAGCTGTTTTGACACCTTGCTGCTGGAAGATACTTAGATGAAACACCATCGTTTCCATTGATTCTGATCATATCCCACACTCATACAGCCTTATTGCTCCGAGTCATAGGGATTTTATGCTCATCTATTCAAAAAACAGTCTTTACCTTATTAAAAGGTGATGTGACCTGAACTGGAGGTGATGTTTGGTTGTTTTGTGTAAGCCTTTTAATATTTAAGTGGTAAATACGTATCTTGAATTTTGACAAAAACAGAATTAAAATGAACATATTTAAAGTGGACATCTTCCAAATCTTCATTTTAAAAATAAACATCTTCCAAATGTTCATTTTTAAAATGAACATCTTCCTTAACTATTAATGAATAAAGAGTTGAAAAGGAAAAACCAAATGTGCACTATGCTGATTTTATCTTGAGCAGTATAGAATGTTCAGTATCTTGAGAATATAAGTCATTCTGCTGTTATTCATACTAGCCTGTTCATTAGCATTATTTAAACACACATATCTGAGTGGCAGGGGGCTGGGTGCCAAGAAGGGATGTCCAGAGATCAACAGGCATATGTGTTATCCTTATAGGACACGGACGAGTAACCTGATCAACCACTGATGTGTGTCGGGTTCTAGGTTAGAAGTCAGTATTTGAGGGAACACAGAGGCAAGATCTTTTCGTCCCAGGAAAGGGATGCTCAGAAAGAGGGGGCCGATGATGGCTCTGGTTCATGAGAAAAAGGGCGTTCCTGGCTGACGGAGTAGCAAGAACAAAGCCAAGAAAGCCTGGAATGGCTTGGTGCATCAGCCCGTCTGGGAGTGCAGGGCATGGTTGGAGTTCTGGCTTTAAGTTGAGTGGGAAGAAGGACTGGAGAGGAGGTGGATCCAGGAAAAGTCACCGGGAACATTTATTCTTTCAGCAATGGGGAGTCCTGGAAGAACTGTTGTAAGGAGGACCATGTATGATACATTTGCCTTTTAGAGATGTCATTCTATAGAAAAAGTAGAAAATAGAGACCAGCAAAAATCAAAGAAGTGAAAACAATCACTATTCAAGCTCTGGTCTAGCACTTACCAGTTGTTTTACCTACAGGTGCATATACAAACAAGCTTTTAAAATTTATTTTTATTTTTTATTTTAAATTTTTTACTATCCTCAATTTCAAAGGGAACAAATCTGCTTTTTTTAAAAAAATGAGATCCTATTGTACCCATTATTTTAAATCTTTTTTCATTTTCTTTTTTTTAATTAAAAAAAAATTTTTGAGACAGAGTCTCACTCTGTCACCCAGGCCAGAGTGCAGCATCGTGCTCTCAGCTCACCGCAACCTCACCTCCCACGTACAAGCAATTCTCTAGCCTCAGCCTCCCAAGTAGGCGGGATTACAGGTGCCCACCACCAGCATGTCAGGTTAAATTTTGTATTTTTAGTTGAGACAGGGTTTCGCCATTTTGGACAGGCTGGTCTCGAACTCCTGGCTTCAAGTGATCTGCCTGCCTCAGCTTCCCAAAGTGTCATTCTCTTTTTAAAAGCATCAATAAAACACTTCCAAAGCATTTTTTGATAATTATACAGTAAATTTATGTTACATCAATATACCGTAATATGCTCACATTTCAGAGTATAGACTGTTTTAAACTTTCACTATCATAAATAGTGCTGCTCTGACACCTTCAGGATGCTTTTTATTATTTCCTTAGGATAAATTTTTAGAAGAGAAAGTTCTGACTCAAATGGAATACATATTTTAAAAGGCCTGCATCTTAGCAGCCCTTCTAATACTAGTCAATATTATGCTTTTCTGACTTTGCCAAATCGTGGATGATCAAGAGTGGATCATGGATTTAATTTGCACTTCTTTGAGGCTGAATGACGCTTCATGAGTTGAACTGGCCAATTGTATTTATTTTTTTTATAAGCTGAGTGTTCATGCCTTTTTTTCTATTGTAATATTGGGGCATTTATCTTAATCAACATGCCCTAATGCATTTCTATGATTCATGCCATGATGGGAGGTATGGAAGAAACATGGGAACAGCCTTTCTCAGGACATCTTTTGTTTCTCCCACTAGCTCTGAAATCACATTAAGCTGTGGATGGAGATTCATCTGACAGTCGCAGAAACCCCTCCCAGCCCAAGGACCATGAGTAACCAGACACTGGTAACCAAGTTCATCCTGCAGGGCTTTTCGGAGCATCCAGAATACCGGGTGCTCTTATTCAGCTGTTTCCTCTTCCTCTACTCTGGAGCCCTCACAGGTAATGTTCTCATCATCTTGGCCATCACCTTCAACCCTCGGCTCCATATCCCTATGTACTTTTTCCTGTTCAACTTGGCTACTATGGACATTATCTGCACCTCTTCCATCATGCCCAAGGCTCTGGCGGGTCTGGTGTTGGAGGAGAGCGCCATCTCTTACGGGGGCTGCATGACCCAGCTCTATTTCCTCACGTGGGCTGCATCCTCAGAGCTGCTCCTCCTCACGGTCATGGCCTATGACCGGTATGCAGCCGTCTGCCGCCCACTGCATTACAGCAGCATGATGAGCAAGGCATTCTGCAATGGGCTGGCTGCAGCCGTGTGGCTGCTCTGCGCTGTCAACACGGCCATCCACACAGGGCTGATGCTGCGCTTGGATTTCTGTGGCCCCAATGTCATTACCCATTTCTTCTGCGAGGTCCCTCCACTGCTGCTTCTCTCCTGCAGCTCCACCTATGTGAACAGCATCATGATTGTCCTGGCGGATGCCTTCTACGGCATAGTGAACTTCCTGACGACCATCGCGTCCTATGGCTTCA
This sequence comes from Cacajao melanocephalus, assembly GCA_963573385.1. NCBI lineage: Eukaryota > Metazoa > Chordata > Mammalia > Primates > Pitheciidae > Cacajao > Cacajao melanocephalus. The sequence goes on from CAUYLG010016093.1 coordinate 40,234, forward strand.
TCATCTCCAGCATCCTCAACGTGAGGACTGTGGGGGGAAGGCAGAAAGCCTTCTCCGCTTGCTCTTCCCACCTCACCGTGGTGTGCATGTATTACACTGCTGTCTTCTACGCCTACATAAGCCCGGTGTCCGGCTACAGTGCCGGAAAGAGCAAGTTGGCTGGCCTGCTGTACACCGTGCTGAGTCCTACCCTCAACCCCCTCATCTATACTTTGAGAAACAAGGAGGTCAAAGCAGCCCTCAGGAAGCTTTCCCCTTTCTTCAGTAATTAATTTCTATCTTCTGAAGTTCTTGTTCTTGGAGACTGCGGCTTAGTGGAGTCTGATGAACAAGTTTCTGGACTGGGAGGCAAATAGACTTGTTTCTTCTACCCCAGCAGAAGTCTGCATGGATGAGCTGGCAGTTCTGGTGCCCCGAAACTGGCTGACGAGGGGATTGTGGTAGGTGTGACCCACCAGCCTCTGAGACACAGGATCTCATGGTCTGACTCCACAGTGGTGTTAGTGCTGAGCTGCAGAGAAATGCAGCTCCCTGGGAGGAGAAAAGCGTTCCTTGTGTTTTCGACTCAGCCATATCAAACGTTTTCCTTTTGTATGTACAACACTCAGGGTGTAAATTCTAAAATCACACCTAGAATTCAGGTGTGTGGGTCTAAAATGTTAGGCAGGATTGTGGACCCCACAGCCCCTGAAGGGTTGTCAGACTGAAGCATTGTTTTAAGGTGACCACTGGCCTCTAAGAAACCTACCCCCATTATCTTACCTCAGCTCTTTCCTCTGGAGCCACTTGGACTTCACAAATAGTTTGATTTTAATGCAAATGGTTATTTCTGCTTTTCTCTTTTCTTCTTACAAACACTTAAGAGAAAATGTACTATTAGGACCACCCATTGCTTCCCGGGTAGAAACTCCAACTTTACCACCTTAAAAAACAGCCTGAGATTTTATCCCTCCTTGACTTTGTTCTCAGATCTTGAGTGTCTGACCTACCTAATTGGCCTGGGCCAAGGACATGTTCCATGAATCAGCTCTAATAAGTTACATGGCATTGTAATAAGGCATTGCTATCCTTCCATTGTTTCAGATAAAACTGGGTGGACGAATCCTCTGTGTCTAATGAAGGCAGGTCTTGTGCTTGTGCTCCATGCTATTAGAAAACTGCACTAAGAGTAGAGTTTGATATTTGATTTAGAAAGGATGGTCCTTCATCCAGTATTCTCATTATCATTCATCAGAAGCTCATTGATTCAAGTATTTGATGAATTGTGGCTGCTGTGGCTTCGGCACGTAGATTGTTACAGACAGTTTAATCTCTTCTAACAGAATTCTGACTCCCAAATAACATATTGAAACCCTCAGAGGTCTCAGAGACTTCCCAATAAACAAGGCTTTGAAAACGATCACCAGTGATTCTGTATGATTACTCATAGATTTTCAACATTCAGCGAAGAGTATTATTTATAGTGTTATTCATCTTAGTTTCTTATCATTTTTTACATTTTCTATATTTTACAGCAGATTTGAAAAACAGAAAGCACTTAGACACGCATTGAGAGTTTAAGAGGGCATTAGTAACGTAGCAAAATAGAAATATAAGACTTGATTGACATTCTTACAAAGCTGGTATCTAATTAAACAGACTTGCACCCATGATGATGAATATAAAAAAAAAAAGGCATAAAGAGTGTTGCATTTCAGAGGATCTGGCAAGATGGCCAAACAGGAATAGCTCTGGTCTGCAGCTCCCAGTGAGATCACCATAGAAGATGGGCGATTTTTGCATTTCTGAGGTACCCTGTTCATCTCACTGGGACTGCAAGCAGAAGTGGGGTGGGGTGTTGCCTCACTCAGAAAGTTCAAGGAGCCAGGGGCGTCCTTCCTGCATCCAAGGAAAGCCATGAAGGACTGTGCTATCCAGCCCAGATACTACATTTTTTGCATGGTTTTTGCAGTCCACAGACCAGGAGATTCCCCCGTGTGCCCATACCACCAGGACCCTGGGTTTCAAGCACAAAACTAGGCAGCTGTTTCATCAACACCTGCAGGAGTTTTTTTTTTTTTTTTTTTTTTTCCCTCCCCATTGGCTCCTGAAATCCCAGCGAGACAGAACCATTCACTTCTCTGGAAAGGGTGCTGAAGCCAGGGAGCCAAGTGGTCTTGCTCAGCGGACCCCACTCTCCCGGAGCCCAGCAAGCTAAGAACCACTGGCTTACAATTCCCACTGCCAGCACAGCAGTCTGAAGTCAACCTGAGATGACTGAGCTTGGTGTGGGGAGGGGCGTCTGCCATTACTGAGGTTTGAGCAGGTAGATGGTTTTCCCTGACAGTGCTAAGGAGGCCAGGAAGTTTGGACTAGGCAAACTCATCACAGCTTGGCAAAGCGGCTGTGGCCAGATTGCCTCTCTGCAGTCCTCCTCACTGGGCAGGGCATCTCTGAAAGAAAGGCAGCAGACCCAGTCAGGGCCTTATAGATAAAATCCCATATCCCTGGGATAGAGCACCTGGGGGAAGGGGTGGCTCCTGTGGACTTAAACGTTCCTGCCTACTCGCTCTGAAGAGAACAAGAAAAGGATCACGACAAGGGGGATTCACCCAGCACAGTGCTTGAGCTCTACTAAGGGAAGACTGCCTACTCAAGTGGGTCCCCTGACCTCCATGCCTCCTGACTGGGAGAGACCTTCCAACAGGGGTTGAGAGCTCCGGCTGGCATCAGGCCAGTGCCTCTCTAGGACGAAGCTTCCAGAGGAAGGAACAGGCAGCAATCTTTGCTGTTCTGCAGCCTCCACTGGTGATACCCAGGAAAATAGGGTCTGGAGTGGACCCCCAGCAAACTGCAGCAGACCTGCAGAAGAGGGGCCTGTTAGAAGAAAAACTAAGAAACAGAAAGCAATAACATCAACGTCAACTAAAAGAACCCACAGAAAACCCTGATACAAAGGTTATCAGACTCGAAGATCAAAAGTAGATAAATAAAAAATAATTATCAATTATTATTGATAATGAAAGACTATGATGGGAAAATTTGAGGGACATATGTAAGGATTAGAAACACACACTTCATTCAGCTAGCAGAACCCAAATTTTTGTTCACCCTATGTGTATATAAGGATTTCCATGCAACTTTGTGTAGGCTTGTTTCTTTTTCTCGTATTTGCAATATTCACATTGCTCAAGGAACTGACAAAGCAATACCAATGAACTGAGTGATCATCGCTTCTTTTAGCCTTTACAATTTTTAAACATTAGTAGTCTGAGATAGTGGATCATATTTGATAATCTACTTTGAAACAAATGGAAAAAATATACAATGTTTTCGTTTACTTTTACCTATACATAAAAAGGTACATAGTTTAAAAATAATTGCATTTTTAATTGTAATTTAAACCAATTGTGTTAATCACAATTTATAATTTAGTATATTAAAGATATTCCACAATTTATTCATTTATTTATTCGCTGATACACATTTGAGGTGTTTCTGCCTTTTGGCTATTGTGAATAGTACTGCTATGAACATGTGTGTACATATATTTGTTTGAGTACTTTTTTTCAAGTCTTTGGGGTATATACCTTAGGAGAGAAATTGTGTGGGGAGGGGGAAAGGGGAGCAATAGCTTAACGGGTGTGGTGTTTTCTTTGGAGATGATACTATAAAAATGTTTTGGAACTATATAGAGGTGGTGGTTGCATAACATTTTGAATGTACTGTATGCCACTGAATTGTTCACTTTTAAATGGTTAATTTTATATGTACATTTACCTTCATAAAAAATCCCATAGTTCTGAAAGTTTTACAATGAAAAATAATAGTCCCTTTTTAACAAGATGGCAGAGTAGGAGACATCACCTTTCAGCCCTCGATTCCTCACAAAACAACAAATATAGACAGGTATCCACAAATCAAAATGGCCCTGAGAGGACTCAGTGGCTCATTTAATAATCTACAGCAACACAGTGCAGTGAAAAGAGAATATTTACACAGAAAGGATCACTGGTGAGACTGGAATACCTGAGATACCAGGAGATATCTAGGAACAAAGAAGAAAAATGGGATCTATTTGTATCAGCCATATGGTGAGAACCACCATGGTTCTCAGTGGCCTGCTCTGCAGAGGACACTGACATTTCTGCCAGGAAACCCCAGAGAGGAACATGGGGCTGCGCATACCTGTTCCTCAAAAAGCAGCTTCTGTTATCCTACTCTGGGACCAGAGCTGCCATCTCAGCCAATCCTGCGTATGGTCGTGACCTCTGAGCCTCAGTTGTTCCATGAGTACCCACACTTCAGATCCCAGCTCTGTGGCTGCACTGTACCTGACTATGCCTCAGACACTGGTTCACATCCTGGGTTCTGGAGCCAAGGTCTCTCTGTATGTGCCCACAGTTCAGAAAACAGCTCTGAGCCAGCCCATGCTCTGGATCTGTCTCTGAAGCAAGGCTGCATAGGCCCATGCCTCACACACCAGAGCCACCACCATGGTGAGCTAGCTTGGATCCTGATCCTTGGAGCCAAGGCCTCTCTATGTGTGCCTGTGGTTAAAGCATCAGCTCAGCTGCCATAGAGAACTAGGATCACCCTGACCCCAGAGGCACTGTAGCTCTGTGCATGTCCATGCTCTCATCCACAGTTCCCTGGCTGCTCTACAAGCATCTGACATGGCATACCATTACTGATTTGGCCATGTGGTGGTGCCTGTGCCCTGGGCACTGGTCCCATTACCACCTCAGACCCCAGAGCTGTATTTCCTCCACATATGTTCATGCTATAGGGTTAGGCATTGTGGTTGCTCCACAGATACCACTAATCAGACACAAGTGCCACTGCCACTGCAAGTAGGCATGCAAGCCAGATTTAATGTCAAAAGGATCTCCTAAGTCCCAACTTTTCCAGTGGGAGAAAAAGAGACTGGGAAGACCTTAACAGTCATTGACACTGGAGACCCTTTTGTCTCTCACTGCCACTGCAGACATCCACAGTGTTGGTTGCTTTGGATCCCTGCAATCTTTGTCAACACCAAACTCATTTGACAGAGCTGCATGGACTACATTGCTGTACCATCACCAATGCCAGAACTGCTGTGCCCACCCAGCCAGTGCCCTTGAAACCCCTATATCTGCATAGTGGAAGATCTTTCCTCAATGAAACTAGCCTATAAGGTCTAGAAAAGGTTACAGACATAAATGTAAGGCAACCAGAAAAATGAGAAGCTAAGGAGAAATATTACCACCAAAAGAACACAATAATGTCCTACTAGCTCACCCCAAAGCAATGGAAATCTACATACAACCTGACAAAAAATTCAAAATACTTGTTTTAATGATGCTCAGGTAACTTCAAAAATACAGAGAATTAAATAAGAGAAACACTGAACAATTCAAATGATAAATTTAACAGAGATATTGAAATAATAATAAAAAACAGAAATTCTAAACCAGAAGAATAAAATGAAATGAAAAATGCAACAGAGAGGGAAACCAATAGCATAATTAATCAAGGTAAAGAAAGAATCTTTGAATGAAAAGATAGGTTATTTGAAAACATACAGTCAGAGGAGAAAAAAGATTAAAAATTGGTTAAAAAAATAAAGCCTACAAGATTTATGAGATAGCATCAAAGGAGCTAATATTCAAATTATAAAAGTAGAGAAGAAAAACAGAAAGCAATAGGGATAGAAAGCTTATTTAAATAAATAATGGCTGAAATTTCCCAAAATATGCAGAAAGATATAAATATCCAGGTACAGGAAGGTCAAAAGTCTCCAGTCAGATTCAATCCAAACAAGACTATAGCAAGATATATGGTAATCAAACTGTCAAAAATTAAAGACAAAGAAAGGATTCTGAAAGTAGCAAGAAAAAAGAAGTATATTACATATAAAGGAATCCCAATAAGAATAGTAGCAATTTTCTCAATAGAAACCTTCCAGATCAGGAGGGAGTGGGATGTTCTTTGCTAAGTGTTAAAGGGAAAAAAACTGAACCAAGAATACTTTACCTGATAAAGCTTTCCTTCAGAAATGAAGGCGAGAAAAAGCTGAGTTAATTCCTTACAGGAAATGTTAAAGAAAGTTCTTTGAGCTGAAAGTAAAAGAACACTAATTAGTAATATGAAAGTGAAAATCTTGCTGGTAAAAGTAAAAACACAGTCAAATTCACAGCACTGTAATACTGTGATGTGGTATATATTGCATATGTTTGGCATGAAGCTTAAAAGACACAACTATTCAAATAATGACAACTATAATAATTTGTTAAGGGATACATAATATAAAAAGATGTGAATTGGGGCATGTAAAACATAAAATATGGGGAGGAGGATTAAAAACTTTGAGCTTCGACTGGGCACGGTGGCTCATGCCTGCAATCTCAGCACTTTGGGAGGCTAAAGCAGGTGGATCACATGAGATCAGGAGTTCGAGACCAGCCTGGTCAACAAGGTGAAACCTCATCTCTACTAAAAATACAAAAATTAGCTGGGTGTGGTGATGGGTGCCTGTAATCCCAGCTACTCAGGAGACTGAGGCAGTAGAATTGTTTAAACCTGGGAGGCTAAGGTTGCAGTGAGCCAAGATCGCACCACTGCACTCCAGCCTAAGTGACAGAGACAGACTCCATCTCAAAAAAAAAAAAAAAAAAATTGAGTTTTTAAAACGTGATCGAAGTTATCAACTTAAAATAGCCCTTTATAACTGTAAGGTATTTTAGTAAGCCTCATGACAACCACAAAGCAAAAACCTATAGTAGACACAAAAAGATAAGAAAGAAATCAGAGCATACCACTACAGAAAATCATCTGATCACAAAGAAAGACAGCAAGAGATGAAAAAAGGAACAAAGCATCTACAAAACAACAAAAAACCAACTAACCAAATAGCAGTAGTAAGTCCTTATGTATCAATAACTATCTTGAATGTAAATGAATTAAATTGCTAAATAAAAATACACAGAGTGGTTGAATGTACCAAAAAAAGGCCCAACTATATGCTCCCTACAAAAGACTCACATTACTTTTAAAGACACACATAGACTAAAAGTAAAGGGATGGAAAGAATATTTCATGATGGAAAACAAAAAGCCGGGGTAGCTATACTTGTATAAAATAAACTTTAAGTTGAAAACTACAAAATAAGAAAAAGAAGATCATTATATAATGATGAAGGAGCCATATAGAGAAGACACAATAATTGTGAATATATATGTACCCAACATTGAGGTACCTAAATATAAAGCAAATATTAATAGATCTGAAGGGAGAAATGGGATATGATACAATAACTGTAAGGGAGTTCATACCACACTTTTAACAATAGAGAGATTGCCCAGACAGATAATTAATAAGAAAACATTGGATTTTAACAATGTTTTATATAAAATGGCTCTAATAGACATATGCAGAACATTCCATTCACCAGCCACAGAAGATATGTTAGTCTGAAGCAGACAAATAAAAAATTGAAAGGGAAATTTAAAATATATTGAGGCAAAAATAAATGAAACAGAGACTAAAAAAAAATAGAAAAGATCAAGAAACTAAAAAAAGATGAGTCAGTTTTATGAAATGACAAAAATAAAAATATTTAGCTAGACTAACAAGAAAGAGAAAATATTCAAATAAAGAAAATCAGAAACGAAAGAGGAGACATTACAAGTGATACCACATAAATACAAGGAATCATAAGAGACTATTATGAACATCATATGCCAACAAATTGGATAACCTAGAAGAAATGGATAAATGTCTAGAAACATGCAGTTTATCAAGACTGAATCATGAAGAAACACAAATATGGATAGACCAATAAGTAGTAAGAAGATTAAATCAATAATCAAAATCTTCCTACAAACAAAACCAGAAACAGATGGCTTTACTAATAAATTGTACCAAATATGTAAAAAAGAACTAATATCAATCTTTCTCAAACTCCTCCAAAAATGTTGAATAGGAGGGAGGACTTCCAAATTCATTTTATGAGGCCAGCATTACTCCATACCAACTAGACAAGAAAACTACAAGAAAAAAAATTATCTGCCAATATCCCTGATGAACATAGATGCAAAAATCTTTTTATTAGCAAACTGAATTTAATAGAACATTAAAAAGATCATTCACCATGATCAAGTAGGATTTATCATAGGAATTTAAGTATGATTTGACAAACACAATCCAAAAATGTGGTACACCACATTAAGAGAATGAAAGAAAAAAAAATAACATGATCCTCTTAAATACAGAAAAAGCATTTGACAAAACTTTCTTTTACAACTTTCTTTCATGATAAAAACTTTCACAAATTAGTTATAGAAGGAATGAACCTCAATACAATAAATACCATATATAACAAACACACAGCTAACACTGGACACAACGGTGAAAAGTTGAAAGCTTCTAAGATCAGAAACAAGAAAAGGATGTCCACTCTTACCACTTCTATTCAATACAGTTCTGGAAGTACTAACCAAAGCTATTATGCAAGATAACAAAATAAAAGGCATCCAAATTGAAAAGGAAGAAGTAAAATTGTCTTTCTTTGCAGATGACATAATCTTGTACGTAGAAAACTCCAAGCACTTTATAAAAGCTGTTAGAACTAATAAATGAATTCAGTAAAGTTGCAGAATAACCTAGATGAAATGGATAAATGCTAGAGAAATTAGTAACATTTCTATACATTAACAATGAACTATCCAACAAAGGAACCAAGAAAACAATCTCATTTACTGCATCATAAAAATACTTAGGAATAAATTTAACCAAGGAGGTGAAAGTTCTGTACTTGGAGGACAATAAAACATTGGTGTAAGAGTTTGAAGAAGACACAAATAAATAGAAAGATATCCCATGTGCATGGATTGGAAGAATTAATGTTGTTAAAATATTCATATTGCCAAAAGTGATTCAATGTAATCCCTGTCAAAATTCCAATGACCTATTTTACTTATGCAAACTCTAAAGCATCTAAAAATTCATGTTGGTTAATGTGAATCTATTTAAAATAAAACATTTGGGTACTGACTTTCAAGAAAGGTCAAGTAATAGTCATATTACCAGAAAGTCCCTGAAAAAAAAAGTTTGCTAAGAATTACTAACCTTTTAAAACTGCTCAAGGTAGGTTACCTATTTTTTATTTACTTGGTTGTGGAAATAGAGACTATCCCAATTTCCCATAAAATCTTCTCTTGATATTGGCTGCAATGTAATGGCATAAAGGACTCAAGAGTGCCACTAGACATAACCAGAGTTTCTGATGATTAAACCATGATGCTAGGTAAAGTTTGAATGAGAGTATTTGATATGGATAATCAGATAAAAGATATCTAGATGTCACTTATATTGTTTTTTATAAGTAATAGCCAACTTACAATAAAAATTACAAGACAGCTAAAAAGCTGTAAAATATTTTCCAAAAATTAAGAGAAAATAGTCAATAGAAGTATAGCCAGTTAATGTAAATATTGAAATTGATAATCTTCTATATAGTTGAGTGAAAAGAGCCATCCTACAAAGAACCAAATGGAAATTCTAGAAATGAAAAATCCAATAGTGTAAATAAAGAATTATTTGTTGGGCAGATTGAACAAAGAAGAAAGAATGAATGAGTCCATAGAGATCCATAGAAACTATCCAATCCAAAACACAAGGAGAAATTTAAAGGCCTCTAGGAATTGTTTAACAATACTAAATAATCTAACATCTATGCAATTAGAATGACAGAAGGAGCAGATATTAAGAAAAGGGAAAAAAAATATTTGAAAAGATTATATGCAGAAGTTTCTTCAAATTGATAAAAGACATCCAAGAGTATTAGAAACTTTTTCTTTTTTTTTCTTTTTTGAGACAGAGCCTTGATCTGTCTCCAGGCTGGAGTGCAGTGGCGTGATCCCGGCTCACTGCAACTTCCGTTTTCTGGTTTCAAGCAATTCTCCTGCCTCAGTCTCCCAAGTAGCTGGGACTACAGGAACGCACCACCACGCCCGGTTAATTTTTTGTACATTTTAGTAGATACGGGGTTTCACCATGTTGTCCAGGATGGTCTCGATCTCTTGACCTCGTGATCCACCCACCTCGGCCTCCCAAAGTGCTGGGATTATAGGCGTGAGCCACTGCTCCTAGCCTCATTTTAACAATTTTTAATGGTATGATTCAGTGGCATTAATTGCCTTCACAGTGCTGTTCGGCCATCTTCAGAGCCTTTCCATGATCCCAAACTGAAACTTTGTACCCATTAAACAACATCTCCTCATTCCTTCCTTCCCCCAGCCCCTTCAGCCACTGTTCTATTTTCTGTCTGAATTTCACTACTCCAGATACTTTTGTAAATGGAATCGTACAATATTTGCCTTTTTGTGTCTTGTTTATTTCACTTAGCCTATTGCCTTCAAGGTGCATTCAGTGCAGCACGGGTCATAACTTCCTTCCCTTTTAAGACTGAATAATCTTCCCAGTGAATGTTTACCACATGTCGTTTATCCATACATCTGCTATGGACGTTTGGGCTGTTGGGAATAATGCTGCTGTGGACACTGGTGTGTAAATAACTGTGTGAGTCCCTGCTTT
>CAUYLG010016094.1:0-76671 GCA_963573385.1 Cacajao melanocephalus
TAAAAGAGGTTTTTAATACCCATTTTTAGACTGCATTCTAACCTGGGCAATAGAACAAGAATCCCGTTCTCTCTCCCTCTTTCTCTTCCTCTTTCTTTCTCTCTTTCATTCTTTTTTTTTCTTTCTTTCACTCTTTCTTTCCTTCTTCTTTTCTCTTTTTCTTTCTTTAAAAAAAAATTGCAGAAAAAAAAAGAAATCATCTACCTTTTCTGGACTCAATACTGTACAATGCCAATTTTTTAAATTAAATCCATAATCTCAATGGAATAGCAGTTATTCTCAACAATTTTTGTGGCACTCCAAAATGTTTTAAAATTTTATATGGAAGACCAAAGGGTAAAGAGCCAATTTGGGTGTGTGGGGGGGATGGTTGAACTACACATCATACACAAAAATAAATTCTAGGTCATTCAGAAAACTGGGGGAAAAAATTGCTAATTTTTAGAAGAAATGATATTTTCTTAAGGCCTTGATGGTTTCTTACACAACATAAAAAAGGGGGAAAAACCCAGAAAAGATTAGTAAGAATGATCATACTATAAAAGTTCTGAATAAGTGACCCCTGAAACAAAGTAAAGACTAGCCACAGACTGAGGTATAAAAAAACCAATAAGGATTCATAGCCTACAGATCTATCACTACAATACAAAGAAAAACAGGCAATGCACAAACTTGTCAAAAATATATAAAAATATGTTCAATGTTTTTAGAAATCTGGAAAATCCAAATTAAAACAAAGTATTCTTATATACATCAGAATGCCAAAATTAAAGTCAAACTAAAATAATTATCAGCAAGTTTGAGATAAAGAATAACTCTTACTCAAATGCTTGTGGCAATATAATCAGTATATCCCCTTTGAAGAAAATAATTACATAATAAACGTTTACATGTCTATATCCTATGACCCAGCAATTCTATCTTCACATATCAATCTCAGAGAAATGGTACAGAAAAAGATACATACACATTGTACTAGAATTTCCACAACACTATTTGTAATAGCTAAAACTATAAGATACCTAATGATAGAATTTTAAGAAAATGAACGCCAGTTTATTTGTATCAGATAAACAGCAACTATTATTTTTATTTGTATAATATTATTAGGTGTAAATGCAATTTTGTTACATGCACAGATTGTGTAGTGGTCAAACTGGGGTTTTTGGGGTATCCCCAAAGATATAGATATAAAGCAATTACAGCAAATGTATCATCATGGATGAATTTTAAAAGCAGTGATAAAAAGACACATAAAGCATACAATTTATTTAAAATTTTAGAAAACATAATGGTAATACACTCTATGGATCTGTAAATAGAGTATAAGTGAAAAAAAACCTAGATGATAAAAGCTAACTTTCAAGATGGTTACCTAGGAAAAAAGGGAGGCAGAGCTCTAGTTATACATGTAACTATTTCATCCTTTAAGATACACAACGGAAATCTGGCAAAGTACTGACAGCTGTTTATTCCTAGTGACAGGTACTTAGGTTTATATTTTATACTGAAGTGTCTGAACACTTCAATTTAATTAAAAACATTTTTCAAGAAAGATCATTCTGATTGGTTTGAGTGTAGAAGATGAACTGAAATGGGGGCAAGATTGGAGAGAGTAGACTGGTCAGAGAACGACTGCATTAATCCAGTAAGAAATGACAGCAGCATGAACTAAAGCCATTAAACTACAAGAGAGAGATCAATAATATTTATACATACAAATTGGGACTACAGAGTTCTTCATACAGTTATGTAAGCATGGTATGCCTGTGGGTCATTTTCCTTTCTTTAAAATCTCTTATATTAGACATTTCTGAAAAGAAGACACAAATGGCCAAGTATAAAAAAAAAAGTTAACTCACTCATCACCAGGGAAAGGCAAATTAAAACCATGAGATATCACCTCACATCTATTAGAACAGCTGCTACCAAAAAGATAAAAGGTAAAGTGTTGGCAAGGATGTGGAGAAAAGAGAATCCCTGCCCATTGTAGAGGGGAATGTAAATTAATACAGCCATTATAGAAAACAGTAGGAAGATTCCTCAAAAAATTAAAAATAAAATTGCCATATGATCCAGTAATCCCACTACAGGATATATAACCAAAAGAAATGAAAGCAGTATGTCAAAGAGGTATCTGCACTCACACGTTCATTGCGGCATTATTCAAAATAGCCAAATCACAGAATCAACCTAAGTGTCCACCAATGTATGAAGAAAAACGTGGTATACATAACTCAATGGGATACTATTCAGCCTTAAGAGAGGAGGAAATCCTGTCATTGCAGCAGCATAGATGAACCTAGAGAACATTATGTTAGTGAAATAAGCCAGGCACAGAAGGTGGAAGATCACATGATTTCACCTATTTGTGGAATCCAAAAGAGTCAAAAGTATAGAAACAGAGAACAGTGGGGTCCTACGGGGCTGGGGAAGGCAGACTAAATGATTAAAAGTTTATTTCCAGTATATCATCTTTTTAAAATGACTTTGTATTTCACACAGCTGTAATACCAGTTACAGGCATCTCTTATACAAATATTTTTAACAAGAAAAACTCCAAAGTTAAATGCTAACAATTACCTTTAAAAACAAATGAAAACACAAAAGGCATGCACAATGTCAACGACTAGAAGACAACTGCATCTATGATACTGAGAAAGGAAAAGAAACAAAAAACAAAAACCCTGTGATAAATCTAGAAGTTATGAGGTAAATATTCATTACAATGTAGATCATCTTTATCACTTTGGAAATAAAAATCCCACAGCTTTCCAGAGAGTAACATGAAAAAAATTTCAAGATATATTTTCCAGAGTAAATCTTTAGATAATCAAATTTTAAAGTTAAAGCCATCTAATACCATCTCTTATTTAGTTCTCCATGAATGAAAACTAATAGACAAGAAAAAAAAGCATTTAAATTGGGAAAGAAGTATAAAATTATTTGTTTGCAGACAGCATGATCATCTACGTAGAAAATCCTAAAGATTCCACAAAAAGACTAGGCACAGTGGCTCAATCCTGTAACCCCAGCATTTTGGGAGGCTGAGGCAGGCGGGTTGCTTGAGGCCAGGAGTTCAAGACTAGCCTGGGCAATGTAGGGAGAACTCGTCTCTGCAAAAAAATGAAAAATTAGCTGGGCATCATGGTGCACGCCTGTAGTCCCAGCTACTGGGAAGGCTGAAATGAGAGAATCACCTGAGCCTGGGAGGTCAAGGCTGCAGTGAGCCATGATCATGCCACTGCACTCCAACGTGGGCGACAGAGGGAGAGAGACAGAGAGAGAGAGAGAGAGACCCTGCATCAGAATTAATAAACAAATTCAGCCAAGTTACAGGATACAAAAATAAACACAAAAATCAGTTGCATTTCTATATGCTTTATTTCCAAACAGGAAAATAATAAAACAATTATTTGGTCCCTTACCTTATACACATAAAAATTAACTCAAAATGTATCAAAGTAAGGGCTAAAATTAATGGACCTCAAAATAAGAGCTAAAACTATAAAACTCTTGGAAGACAACACAGGAGAAAAGCTGCTTGACACTGGGTTTGGCAGTGATTCCTTGGATACGGTAACAGAAGCACAGGCAACAAAAGAAAAAAGATAAATTGGACTTTGTCAAAAAATTTTTGTGCGCCGAAGGACACTATCAACAGAGTGAAAAGGCAATGCAGAGAACAGGAGAAAATATTAGCAGCAAATTATAGATCTGATAAGGGATTATTATCCAGAATATATAAAGAAATCCTACAATTAAACAACAATTTTTAAAATTTAAATGGGCAAAGGGCTTAAACAGACATTTATCTAAAGGTATACAAACGGCCAATCAACAACATGAAAAGATGTTCAAGATCACAAATTATTAGGGATATACAAACGAAAATCATGAAATACCACTTCACACACATTAGAACGGCTACCATAAAAATTAAACACCCACGTTGTAACAGATGTTGGCAAGGATGCAGAGAGACTGGAACACCTGTACATTTCTGGTGGGAATGTGAAATGGTACAATCATTAATGCATACATTACACTATAGCAATTCCTCAAAAAATTAAAGGCAGAATTACTGTATGATCCAGCAACTCCACTCTAGGTATATACCCCAAAGAACTGAAAGCAGAAATTTAAATAGATATTTGTACACTCATGTTCATAGAATTATTCACAGTAGTCAAAAAGATACTTGGGACAACCCAAGGGTCCATCAATGAATGAATAAATAAACAAAATGTGGTTTATACATATGGTGGAATATTATTCAGCCTTAAAAAGGAAAGAACGTTATATATGCTACAATACAACATGGATGGGCCTCAAAGGCTTAGTGAAATACGCCAGTTACAAAAGAACAAATATTGTATGATTCCACGTTTATGAGGCTGAATGGTGGTTGCCAGGGGTTGAGAAAGGAGACAGGGCAAGTTACTGTTTAATGGGTATGGGTTTTCATTTGGGGAAGAGTTCTGGAGATAGATGGTAGTAATGTTTGCAAAACAATGTGAATGTGCTTAATGCCACTGAACTTTATACTTAAGATAGTTAAAACAGGCCAGGCACAGTGCTTCATGCCTGTAATCTCAGCACTTTGGGAGGCCAAAGCAGGCAGATCACTTGAGATCAGGAGTTCAAGACTGGCCCAGCCAACATGGTGAAACCCCATCCCTACAAAAAATACAAAAATGAGCCAAACATGATTGTGTGCATCTGTAATCCCAGGTACTAAGAAGGTGGAGGCAAGAGAAACACTTGAATCTGGGAGGCGGAGATTGCAGTGGGCCTAGATCGTTCAACTGCACTCCAACCTGGGCGACAGAACAAGGCTCTATCTCAAAAAGAAAAAAAGGTTAAAATAAATTTAATGTTATATGTTTTACAACTTAAAAAAACTAATAGCAAAACATTTTCCTATTACATAAATGAATAATTCTGAGTTTAGAATGTTTTTGTTTTAGAATGAGAAATTTTTTGATGCCTCAAGCAAAGTAGTATTCTGATGGATTCTGCTACACATACACACACACACACATACACACACAATTTATGAAGGCCTATGCCCCTAAAAATGGAATGTCACTGATTAGATAGAATAGAAATGTAGGTAGAAATCATTTGATCTCAAAGAAAGCAGACGGTAAAAGAAAAGAAAAATAATATGGAACTTAAACTGATACATGTATCTACTTAAATGTTTCAAAAAGTATATAGGTGATTTGAAAAAAATCTTGTTTTCAAGGCAAGTTTTTAAAGACAGAACTTCCTCACATTTAGTGAAAAACATTCAAGTATACAAATATCAATGCTAAGTATTATTTGTACTAGTGCTTGAAAAAAAAATTATGGTATTGTTTTAACATTGTAGTTCTTAACACCCACCATTAAGTGACTATAAATTATACGTCTCCCATGGCTTAAAGTACTACATATAAGAAATTCTATCTACAACATCAGCTTAACAAAAATATTAGTATGGGGGGAGGGGGGGATTTTTGCCTTTACATTTTTAACCTAATCCCTGACAGATTTTCCTGATTTCCTCTGTATCCTCCACAGGTTTGCACCACACTGCACTTGTTTGCTGACTTCACAGATGTTTCTCAAAACTTTACCTAAGGACAAACCAAACTTACTCTTTATAAAGATGTAATAAAGGCCAAGACTCTAAATCCAGGTAATCCTGATTAATTTTATACAGATAAGAAAACATCTGCAAAAAGTCTCTTTTCCTCTAAATAATTTTCAGGAAGGTTTTCCTACATGTTGCCTGAAATAATTTCCATAACACCTACTAACAATTCATTCAAGCACACAGTTTATTTTCATGATTTACAGAAACAGAAAACATATTTAGAATAAAGCTGTAGTGCGTTCACTACTAAAATGCTCCTGTCATACTCTCTTTTAATGGTTATGCAATCTCTTACATGTAAGGTGTTTGTTAACTTCCTGTTTCCCTCTCTCTCATTTTTTGTTTGTTTGTTTGTTTTGAGATGGAGTCTCACTCTGTCACCCAGGTTGCAGTGCAGTGGTGCTATCTTGGCTCACTGCACCCTCCACCTCCTGGACTCAAGCGATTCTCCTGCCTCAGCCTCCCAAACAGCTGGGGTTACAGGTGCCCACCACCACATCTGGCTAATTTTTGTATTTTCAGTAGAGATGGGGTTTCACCATTTTGGCCAGGCTGACAGATTTTCTGACCTCAAGTGATCTGCCCACTTCCCAAAGTGCTGGGATTACAGGTGTGAGCCACTGCGTCCAGCCCTAACTTCATGTTTCTCTAAGACTTTCGTAAGGTAATAATTTTTCCAAAATCATTTGCCTATTTTGACCTCTAGAAAATAATGTATTTACCATTCCCTGCAATTCGTTGTCATTCTTTCAGATCTAATTCTCCATTCATCACATCTATAAGTGAAGCTATTCTAGCCATATGAAGTCGAAATTTGACCACACTAAATTCTGCCATGTATTTCATACATTAAAAGTGTATGTACATCTGAAATATAAAGCCAGAACTTTCCAACAAAGCCCAAGAAATTTAAATCTCCTAGCCTGTGGTAGCCAAACCCAGTAAGGGAGACAAACTTAGGTTCAACAATATCTGCGAATCCAATATTAGAAGGCTGTTTTTAAATTTTTTGGTCTTAAGATCTCTTCACATGTTAGAATTATTGAAGACCCTAAAAAGTTTTGCTTATGAGGGCTATTTCTACTGATGTCTACTGTATTAAAAATTAAAATTAGGAAACTGCTTAAAAGTATTTGTTTTTAATTTACTTACCGCTATATCCACTACATGTCAATATAAATAACTTTATTTAAATGACTATTTTTTTAAAAAATTAAGTAGCACTGTTCATGTCTGGCTTAACAGAAAATAGATGGAATCTCACAGTTGCTTCTGCATTTAATTTGCTGCAATAAGTTATCGTGGTTCAAGTACAAGAAGAAAATCTGTACTCATGGTAGCATATTTTTAGGTACTTGTGGATAATCTTTGATATTACATCAAAGCTTGACAAGTGATAGCTCTTACAATTCAGCTATAATGTAAAGTATGAAGCTGTATCAATGAGCTTTTAGTACTTTTTTCACATTAAAATCCATTGGTCTAACTACACTTTGAATGGATCTTTCTACCCATGTGTGATTTTACAATATCATGCATCAGTCATTTGGAAAATGCTGGTTCACTGGCTATGCAGGTCTTCAATTATTGACATTATTTCATGATATACAATATCAAAAGCCACATTTATTAATATTCTACCAATGCCACCAGAAAAGTCTTTATGTATGGTAAAGCTATCAAGCTCAAGGTGGCTACCCAAATTATACAGAGCTATCCAAATTACACTTTTTGCTTGGAAGGTCAAATTTCATCATCTGTAACAAATATTGACAGTTGCTTTCCTTGAAGTGATACATTTACTTTGTTCCTTTTCAAGGAATATTTTCAATAAAAGGTTTGCCAAAGAGCCAAATCTGAATAAGCATAATGATAGTTGTTTTTCAAGTAAAGAGGTAGTCTATTTTTTTTTTTAAAAAAAAAAGGCTAGTCCAGTTACCAACTCAATCACATAAGCATTTTTCCTGTGCAGTATATACTCATTTTATCATACAGATACCCCATGGTCAAGTGTAATATAAGTAACTTACACTTAAAAACAGTCTTAAGGGAAATAGGCTTTTCTCTCTTAACCGTAAGCAGGGCAGTGAAAAACACAGACTACTAGTCTGGTGCCACTAACTTGATTCATAATACATCAGCAGTGAATACCATTACTTTTGTACTATTAGTCCAAATGTCAAAGTAAAAAAGGCATGTAACATTTTATTATCATTATTATGTGAACAGTTTTGACCTTAGGGACTCCCAGGGGTTCATGGACCACACTTTAAAAAGTCTCTCAGACCAGAGTCCCAAACCCCTGGGCCTAGGACCACTAGCTGTTGAGCCTGTTAGAAACTGGGCTAGACAGCAGACGGTGAGCAAGCAAGCATTACCACCTGAATTCTGCCTCCCGTCAGAGCAGTGCAGCATTAAATTCTCATAGGACTGCCAATCCTATTTTGAATTGCACATGTGAGGGATCTAGGTTGTACGTTCCTTATGAGACTAACTAATGCCTGATGATCTGTGGTGGAATAGTTTCATCCCAAAACCATCCTACCCCCGCCGCCCCCCATCCATGGAAAAACTGTCTTCCACGAAACTGGTCCCTGGTGATAAAAAGGTTTGGGATTGCTGCAGTAATTTTAGCCAAAGAAAGGTTTGGCCCTTGCTCAGCTCCTGGAAGGTAACCACTAAGCCCTTGGAATGTCCTGCTTGATAGAGAGTCATTGTTTACCTGGGGGCCTTTTTCCATGCCAGATAGTCTTAACAATATGATTTTTGGTGGGCTTTAAGTCACGCAGTATCAGCTTGACCTCTGGAGGGGATGGACACTAACATCAGCCACAGGTGTGGTCAACCATACCTATGTGACTGACTTCTCAATAAAAACTCTGGACAGCAAACCTCAGGTGGGTGGCACTGATTGGCAGTACTCCTTGATTGTTGGCAATACACCATACATTGTTGTTGGGAGAAGCAAGCACTGTCTGCACAACTCCACTGGGAGAGGACACCTGGAAGTTCGTGCCTGAAACTCTCCTGGACCTTTATCCTATGCACCTTTACCCATTGCTGGTTTTAATCTGTATTCCTTTGATGTAATAAATCATACCATGAATTTAACTGCTTTGCTGAGTTCTGTGAGTCCTTCTAAGCAAATTATCAAATCTGAGAGTACACAATCTCCCCCGAACTAAACAAGGTTGGTCATGAACAAACTCCTCCTGAGTATATATAATAAAAGCCAATCCCCATCTACATGTTTCTTTTCCCAAGACACTGTTTGGCCCAAGACTAAAGACTAGTGCGCATATGTGCCAGATCCAAACTCCACATAATTACCAGTCTCTTCTCCAAGCAGCTTGTTTTGGAGCAGGGATTCTCGATCTTTGAAATATTGACATTTCAGACCAAATGATTCTTTGTTATGGAGGAAGGTCCTGTCTATTGCAAGATGTTTAGCATCATTCCAGGCCTCTGTCCAATAGGTGCCAATAGTATCCTTTCATCCTTCCCAGTGGTAACAACAAAAAATATGTCCAGACATTGTCAAATTCCCCTGAGAAGCAGAATTGCCCTCCCCTCAATATTGAAAATCACTGTTTTAGGGAACTCATCTAGGTAGTCTGACCTTTCCTTTTCTTTTACAAAACAAGGAATAAATTCATTTTTAGCTCTATCTTCCCATCTTTCTTAATGTTAATTATTTGATGGAAAGCAACTGTGCGTTCTAAGTTCTACCTTCAAAAATATTTGGATAACAGTGGTGAACTAAAAAACTCTTCCTTCTGGGGAACTCAGTCAGATTACCAATTTCAAGAGAAGGATCTTAAAAAAAGGATAATATATATCTTCTGTATCTCATGCAAACCACAGAGGGAAGATAGACTAGTATTCTTCAACCTTGGGAGTATACATCAAAATAACCTTAAGTAGTTTTTAAAAACATGGATGCCAGGTCCTATATAGACACAATCAGAATTCATTATCCAGCAACTGAGTGTCCACTATATGCCAAAGCATTGTTACAGGTGCTGGAGACACAGCAGTAAATAAGACACCTTATTTTCCCTTGAAGAACTCACATTCCAGTAGAGGGAGACATTTCATAAACATACAGACAAATAAGATCACTTCAGATAGTGCTACAGGGAAATACAGACTACTAGAACCAATTTCTCTGCATTCTCAGCAGTATTAGCAGAAATATATTCAAAGTTAAATGTGGTGAGTGAAAATATCATTTTTCACTTTAGTATTTAGAAAGCCCATGACATAACTGTATGCCTAAATTTAAAATTCCTTAAGTGTAGGGGTGCTGAGCAAAAGTGTCTCTCCCTACTTTTCGGGAACCTTTAAGCTCAAGATTAAATAGGTAAATTTCCTCACAGTTTCAATTCTAATCTCCATCAGTTCAATGAAAACACTATGCTTAAGTTTTAAAATGAATTTAGGGGAACTAAATGTAGACTTCTTACATGCACTTACTGTATAGTGATGAAGTGTGCTTTTAGTGTAGTAATTACCTAAATAGTGAACACTGTATCCAATAGGTGATTTTTCAGCCCCTGCCCACCTCCCACCTTTTGTAGATTCCAACGTCTATTATTCCACTCTGTATGTCCACATATACCCTTGTTTAGCTCCCACTTAGAAGTAAGAACATGCAGTATTTGACTATGTTTCTGAGTTATTTCACTGAGGATAATGTGCTCCAATTCCACCCATGTTTGCTACAAAAGACATGATCTCATTCTTTATACATATACACATTTTCTTTATCCAGTCTTCTATTGATGGATATTTAGGTTGATTCCATATATATGCTACTGTGAATAGCACTGCAATAAACATACTAGTGTAGGTATCTTTTTGACATGATTTCTTTCCCTTAGGGTATATTCACAGTAGTGGGATTGCAGCATCAAATGGTAGTACTATTTTTAGTTCTTTGAGAAATCTCTATACTGTTTTCCATAAAGGTTGTACTAATTTAGTACTAATTTACATTCCCACCAATAGTGTATAGTGTATAAGCATTCCCTTTTCTCCACACCTGTGATGGTTAAAACTGACTGTTAACTTGGTTGGGCTGAAGGATGCAAAAAAAAGTACTGATCCTGGGTGTGTCGGTGAGGTTGTTGCCAAAAGAGATTAACATTTGAGTCAGTGGGCTGGGAAAGGCAGGCCCACCCTTAATCTGAGTAGGTATCATCTAATCAGCTGCCAGCACAGCTAGAACATAAAGTAGGCAGAAAAACGTGACAAGACTAGATGGCATAGCCTCCCATTCTCCATCTTTCTCCTGTGCTGGATGCTTCCTGCCCTCAAACATCGGACTCTAAGTTCTTCAGTTTTGGGACTCGGACTGGCTCTCCATATTCCTCAGCTGGTAGATGGCCTATTGTGAAACCTTGTGATCATGTGAGTTAATAAACTCTCCTTCATATATTATATATATTATAGATATTCCATAAAATATATTTATATGTAAATATATAAACATATTTATGTAATATCTATAATATATATAAATAAATGGTATATTAGTTGGTTGTCGGTATGTGGCTTTATTTCTGGGTTCTCTATTCTGTTCCAATGATACATGTACAATGTTGCATTGGTTACTATATTCTTGCAGTATATTTTGAAGTCAGGTAATGTGATGCCTCCACATGCTCTTGAACATGGGAGAGTTTAATGATTTTATTAATAAGGATGAAAAGAGCTCCTGCAGAAGTCATTCAAAGGGAAATATTATTTATTATATATAAATGGAAATATATAAGATATATACATTATATATAAATTACATATTATAAATATATGTATATAAAAAGTGTGTGTATGTGTATATATATATGTGTGTGTATATATATATGTATTTCCTATTAGTTCTGTCTCTCTAGAGAACCCTCTAGAGAACCCTGACTAACACAGCACCCTTGGCAACATCTGTTGTTTTTTGACTTTTTTTTTTTTTTTGAGATGGAGTCTCGCTCTGCAGCCCATGCTGGAGTGCAGTGGCGCAATCTCAGCTCACTGCAACCTCTGTCTCCAGGGTCCCTGTTCAAGCAATTCTCCTTCCTCAGCCTCCCAAGCAGCTGGGATTACAGGCATGAGCCACCATGCCCAGCTAATTTTTGTATTTTTTAGCAGAGATGGGGTTTCACCATGTTGGCTAGTCTGGTCTTGAACTCCTGACCTCGTGATCCGCCCACCTCGGCCTCCCAAAGTGCTGGGATTACAGGCATGAGCCATTCTGACTGGTGTGAGATGGTTTTAAACCATTATGCTGGAGGTTGCAATATTCTGAATTTTTACATGAGTGAAAAATCAGACCTTGGCAATGACCTTGAGCAGAATATAAATAACTCCCACATGCTTAGTGTTCCAATAATGGAACACTAGGGATACATGGGTTAATTTGCATTTCTTTTATAACTCGCGATTTTGAGCATTTTTTCATGTTTATTGGCCACTTATACATCTTCTTTTAGAAAATGTCTGTTTCTGTTCTTTGCCCATTTCTTGATGAGTTCCTTGTAGATTCTGCATATTAACCTTTTGTCAGATGCAGTTTTCATATTTTGCACATATTTTTTCCCCTTTCTGCAGGTTGTATGTTTACTCTTTTGTTTCTTTTACTGTGCAAAAGTAGCTATATTTGTATCTGACAGAACTTTTTTTAAATTGTCTCATTTGTCTATTTTTGTTTTTGAGGACTTGGTTATAAATTATTTGCCTAGACCAATGTCCAGAATTTTTCTCAGGTTTTCTTCAGTTTTTTTGTTTGTCTGAGATGGAGTTTCGCACTGTCACCCAGGCTGGAGTGCAATGGCGCGATCTCAGCTCACTGCAACCTCCGCTTCCTGGGTTCATGTGATTCTCCTGCCTCAGCCTCCTGAGTAGCTGGGATTACAGGTGCATCCCAGCTAACTTTTTGTATTTCCAGTTGAGACAGGGTTTCACTATGTTGGCCAGATTGGTCTCGAACTCCTGACTTCATGATCTGCCCACGTCCGCCTCCCAAAGTGCTGGGATTACAAGCATGAGCCACTGCGCCGAGCCTTCTTCAGTATGTTTATAGTTTCAGGTCTTAGATTTAGGTCTTTAATCCATCTTGAGTTAACCTCTGTATGTGGTGAGAAGTATGGGTCCAGTTTCATTCTTCTACATATAGCTATACAATTTTCCCAGCCTCATTTATTGAATAAAGTATCCTTTCCCCAGTGTATATTTTTGTTGATGATTAGTTGGTTGCAGGTATGTGGCTTTATTTCTGGGTTCTCTATTCTGTTCCAATGATATATGTATCTATTTTATGCCAATATTTTCATGCTGTGTTAGTTGCTATAGTCTTGTAATATATTTTGAAGTCATGTAATATGATGCCTCCACATGCTCTTGAACATGGGAGAGTTTAATGATATTACTAATAAGGATAAAAAGAGTTCCTGCAGAAGTCATTCAAAGGGAAAAAATTCCACTGACAAGCTAACCATCATAAGGACTGTTTAAAACAGAATCTGGCAAGACTGGAGAAGGGGACATTTTTCTCTGTTCATTTCATACTTCTATGAAAAACTGGTAGCAAAACCCAGGAATATGGAAATTTTCTGCTCTTCAATTTTTCCAAAGAATCAAAAACAAAGATATTCCTATATCCTTTCTATGGTTAAAAATAATAATAATAAAGTTATGGGTACCAAATATATTTTAAAAAGTAAGGATCAAACACTTCCCTATTACATCACAAGTACTACTAAAAAGAACTGGTGATATATACTCAACCTGCCTTTAAGAATTAAAACCAGAGGCAGGCGAATCACTTGAGGCCAGGAGTCCGAGACCAGCCTGGCCAACATGGCAAAACCCCATCTCTACCAGAAATACAAAAATTAGCTGTGTGGGTTGGCGCACATCTGTAATTCCAGCTACTTGGGAGACTGAGGCATGAGACTCTATTTAACTCGGGAAACAAAGGTTGCAGTGAGCTGATATTGCACCACTGCACTCCAGCCTGCTGTGGGAAAGGGGAAAGGAGAAAGGGAAAAGGGGAAAAAGGGTGAAAGGGGAAAAAAGGGAAAAGGAAAAGGGGAAAGAGAAAAGCAGAGAGAGAGAATTAAAAACAAATAAAGGTCAGATGCCAGAGGATGTTTTATCTAATTTTTCAATACACACCTCATTCCATATACACAAACAGTAAGCAATCTGTTCATCCTGTAATAGTGGCTTTGCAAATCTCACAGAAAGCTACCATAGTTCCCATTCTACAAACTATATCGCATTCTGCCACAAATCTGGAAATATATTATGCCTATAAGAAAATAGCTATTTGGATATCAACAGCTTTTAATTGCCCAAAATAGAGAAAGAGGAATCACAGGAAAAAAAAAAAAAAAAAAGACAGACTCACCTTCCTTTCAGAGCCAGTGGCTTGTTGCTACCGTCTCTAAACAAGCATTTAGAACCCAGTCTTTGAAAAGTCCTTTCCTCGAGGCACAAATCTGATGACAGAACTCTGTGTGAAAGTTTCCAATGGTTGCCCCCACAGCTATAAGAATAAGGTTCAAGTCTCATAGCTTAGAACGTAAGATACTACAGGAGTTGACCTCTACATACTTCTCTCCCAGCCTCATCTTGTGCCATCCCTTCATAATCCTTAGTCAACTAATGCCACACATAAGATCATAAGGAATATGATCCCCAATGGAGAAGACGGAAGTGAAATAGCTAACTCTAAAATGTGTTCCTCCGGGTATACAGATGAAAGTCAGATACTAATGGAAGTTATTCAGGACAAAAGTGACACCAGACAGTAATGAATCTACATGAAGAAATAAAGAGAACTGGTAATGGTAATTACAGGTAAAAGAAAAATGGCAGTATAAAAGACTGTATAAATTTCTTTTTTCTTTGCTTGATTTAAGAGGTAACTGCATAAAACAATTATAAAATTGTGTTGTCAGGTTTATCCCATATAAACATATAATATATATGAAAATGAAGCACAAAAAAAGGAGGGAATGAATTACATTGAAAGAAAGAAATGACAGAAGACACCAGATGGTGACTCAAATCCACAAGAAATGAAAAATAATACTGAAAGTGGTAAATATACAGATTAATATAAAAGACTATAAATGTTTTTCTCTTCTTTAAAATATAAACTCTGTACAAATCAATCAAAATATTGTGAGTTTATTTATTACATAAATGAACGTAATATACATGACAATAGCAAAAGACAAGAGAGAAAACAGAGCTATACTGAAGGTTTATCAGTATGTAATAATCATTCATTTGAGGTAGACTATGAGGAAACAAACACTAAAAGCATAATTTTTTAAAAATCAAATAAAAAAGAAAATATAAAAAGTGATAAAAGAGAAACACAAAAGACATGAGATGCATAGAAAACAAATAACACTTCAGATACAAATCCAACCATTTCAAAAGTAACATTAAATATAAAAGGATTAAACACTCCATTAAAAAGAAAGATCGTTGGACTGAATTTAAAAAGCAATACCCAATTACACGCTGTCTACAAAACACTTTAGATTCAAAGACACAAGCAGGCTGAAATGATGAAAAAACATGTACCACACAAACAATACCCACAAGAGAGCTCAAGTTGTCATATTGGTATCTGACAAAATAGGTTTTAAGTAAAAAAAAAAAAAAAGTTACTAGAGAGAAAGAGGAATATTTTACAATGTTAATTCAACAAGATAAAACAAACATATGGACCTAACAAAACAGTTCCAAAATAAAGAAATCAAAAAATGACAGAAATGAAAGGGCAATAGGCAATTTAACAATAATGATTAGAGACTTCAACGTTCCACACTCAATGACAAATAAACAAGAAAGCAGGAAATTCGCAAAAATATTGAAGATATGAATGACCTAACTGACATCTTTAGAAGACTCTACCCAATGGCAGAATAACTACTCTCAAGTACACATGAAACAATCTCCAAAATAGATCATATGCTAGGTCATAAAACAAATCTCAAATTTAAAACAACTGAACTGATTTTTTCAATCACAGTATAATTAGAAATCAATGATAAAAAGAACTTTCAGTAAGCCAGACATGTTTGAAAATTAAACAATACACCCGTAAATAACCAATGGACCAGAGAGAAAAGTCACAAAGGAATTTAGACTATATTCCAAGCAGAATGAAAATGTAAACAAAATACATCAAAACTTACAGGATACAGATAATGCAGAGTTCAGAGGGAAAATTATACCTGGGCACAACAATATTAAAAAGGAAAATTCTCAGGTGAGCTTCAACCTTAAGAAATTAGAAGAAGAAGAACAAACCAAACCCAACACAAGTAGCAGAGGAAAAAACAATCAATATCAGAGGGAGAATCAATAAAACAGAAAAAAGAAAATGTTAAGAAAATGAAAACCAAAATTTGATCTTTAAAAAAACCAATAAAATGACAAACTAATTAAGCTAACCAGAAAAAAGAATGAAAGGGAGGGTTATCACTACTGAACTTAGGGAAATTAAAAGAATTTCAAGGGACTATTATGAACAACTGTATGCAAACAAATGTAAACAAACAGGAAAAAATAAAGTCTAAGCAAGACACAAATTACTGACTGAAGAGGATATATAGCAAATACCAATAGAACTACATCAGCTAAAGAAATTAGTAATTAAAATCTTCCCACAAAGAAAAGCCTTGGCCCACAGTTTCACTGGTTAATTTTACCAAACACTAAAGAAATAATATTTATCCTTCACAAACTCATCTAGATATTTAACTACAAAACACTTTCTAATTTCCTCTATGAGGCTAACATTACCTTAATACCAAAGCCAGAAAAAGATACCACATAAAGAGAGATTTTTTAAAAATCCTAACAAAATACCAGCAAACCAAATCCAGCAGCATACAGTAGGAATCATACAAACTGGCTAGTCGTAAAACATCAAACATAACCTATCATACGACCCAGCAATTCTATTCTTAAGAATCTTTGCGGCCAGGCATGATGGCTCACACCTATAATCCTGGCACTTTGGGAGGCCAAGATGGGCAGATCACCTGAGGTAGGAGTTCAAGACCAGCCTGACCAACATGGTGAAACCCATCTCTACTAAAAATACAAAAAAATTAATGGGTCGTGGTGGCACACGCTTGTAATCCCAGCTACCTTAGAGGCTGGGGCAGGAGAACTGCTTGAACCCAGGTGATGGGGGTTGAAGTGAGCCGGGAGGGTGCCACTGCACTTCAGACTGGGCAACAAGAATGAAACTCCATATCAAAAAAAAAAAAAAAATATTTGCAAGAGAAATTAAAACGTGTCTATACAGACTCATATGTGAATATTCACAGCAGTATTATTCACAGTTGCCAAAAATCAGAAACAGTTCAAATTTCCACCAACTTGTGAATGAACAGTATGTGACATATCCATACAATAGAATACTATTCAGCAATGAAGGACCAATTAATACATGTTACAATATGAATGAACCTCAACATTTATACCAAATTTTTAAAAGCCATACAAAAAAAGATCACATACTATATGGTTCCACTTATATAAGATGTCCATTAAAGGCAAGTTTACAAAATAAAACCATTATTCAGTGGTGGCCTGGGGTTGGAGGTGGGACCAAGAGTAACTGCAAAATAGGTACAAGGTATCTTTTTGGGGTGATGGCAATACTCTAAAACTGGTTTGTAATGATGGGTGCAAAATTATTTACATTTACTAAAAACACTTAAATTGTACTCAAGATATTTTATGAATTTTATGGTATATAAATTATACCTCAGCTGGGTGCAGTGGCTCACGCCTGTAATCCTACCACTATGGGAGGCTGAGGTGGGTGGATCACCTGAGGTCAGGAGTTCAAGACCAGCCTAGCCATCACGGTGAAATCCCATCTTATTAAAAAAAAAAAATTATACCTCGATAAACTGTTAAAAATAAAAAAAACAAAAAACACTGATGTAACCAATCACCAACTCTTTTAACCCAACCTGAAAGGTTGATCGGCTATTCAGAATTTTAGCTGTAGAAAACCTAACAGAAAACAACTCAAGTACAACTGGAGAGAACTGAAGTGGGTAAAAGGGAAGATTTTCTGACATGTTGACTTGGCACACAGGAACACTGAACCAATGAAAACTACAATCACATTTCAGAATCAATGTGGCTCAGACAGAACGCTACCTGAAGAGTGGGTCAAATTTCCAACTGTAGGGTGAATAATAAAATGATACATGAACCAGACAAAGACATACCAGAAAAAGAAGAAAGAAAACCATAGGCCAAAATCACTGATTAATATTGACTTAAAAGTCCTCAACCAACTACTAGCAAACAAATAAACACACTAAAAAGATCATTCATCATGACAAAGTGGGATTTATCCCCCAGGGATGCAAGGATGGTTCAACACATGCAATCAATTAACATGATACATCATATCAACAAAATGAAGAACAAATATCACATAATCATGTCAAACGATGCTGAAAAAGCATCTGATAAAATTCAACATCCCTTCATAATAAAAACTCTCAAAAAACCAGATACAGAAGAAACATACCTCAACATAATGAAAGCCATATATCACAGACCCACAGCTAGTATCACACTGAATGGGGAAAAACTGAAAGCCTATTCTCTAAGATCTGGACCACAAATCGGATGTAAACACTGTTATTCAACACAGTACTGGAAGTCCTAGCTAGAGAAATCAGACAAGAGAAAGAAATAAAAAGCATCCACACTGGAAAGGAAGAAGTCAAATTATCTTTGTTTGTAGACAATATAATGCTATATTTTGAAAAACCTAAAGACTCCACACACAAAAAACTATTAGAACTGATAAATTCAATAAAGTTGCAAGATACAAAAATCAACATACAACCCTCAGTAGCATTTCTGTATGCTAACAGCAAACAATATGAAAAAGAAATCAAGAACATAATCCGATTTATAACAGCTACAAATAAAATACCTAGGAATTAACCAAAGTGAAAGATCTGTACAATGAAAATTATAAAACATTGATGCAAGAAACTGATAAAGAAATACAAAAAATGGAAAGATATTCCATGTTCATGGATTGGAAGAATCAGTATCATTAAAATGTTCACACTACCCACAGCAATCTACAGATTTAATGCTATGCCAATGACAAAATACCAAAGACATTCTTTACAGAAATAGGAAAAAATCCTAATATTTACATGGAACCACAAAGGATCCAGAATAGCCAAATCTACCCTAAGCAAAAAGAACAAACTGGAGGAATCACATTACCTGACTTCAAATTACACTACTGAATTATCCTAACCAAAATAGCATGGTATTAGCATAAAAAGACAAAGATCAGTGGAACACAATAGAGAACCCAGAGATAAATCCACATATCTACAATAAATTCATTTTTGACAAATGAGCCAAGAATACACATTAGGGAAAGGGTAGTCTCTTCAATAAATGGTGCTGGGAAAACTGGTTATCTACATGCAAAAGAATGAAGACTCCTGGCCAGGTGTGGTGGCTCATGCCTGTAATCTCAGCACTTTGGGAGGTCAAGAGTTCAAGACAAGCCTGGCCAATATGGCGAAACCCCATCTTTACTAAAAACACAAAAATTAGCTGGGCATGGTGGCACACATCTGTAATCCCAACTACTCAGGAGGCTGAGGTAGGAGAATTGCTTCAAACCGGGAGGTGGAGGTTGCAGTGAGCCAAGATTGCACCAGTGCACTCCAGCCTGGGCAACAGAGACTCCATCTCGAAAAAAAAAAAAAAAAGAATGAAGACCCCTATCTTTTGCCATATGCAAAAATCAAACTGAAATGGATTAAAGCCTTAAATCTAAGACCTCAAACTAGGAAACTATTAAAAGAAAACATCTGGGACACTCTTCAGGACATTGGACTGGGCAAAGATTTCTTGAAGAATACCGCACAAGCAACCAAAGCAAATATGGACAAATGGGTCACATCCAGTTGAAAAGCTTCTCCACAGCAAAGGAAAATCAACAAAGTGAAGAGACAACTCACAGAATGGGAGAAAATATTTGTAAACTACCCCTCTGACAATAACCAGAATATATAAGGAGCTCAAACAAATGTACAGAAAAAAAAAAAAAAACCTAATAACCCAATCAAAACAAAAATGGGCAAAAGATCTGAATAGATATTTCTCGAAAGAAAACATGTAAATGGCAAACAGGTATATGAAAAGGGGCTCAGCATCATCGATCATCAGAGAAATACAAATCAAAACTACAATCATCTCACCCCAGTTAAAAGGGCTTTTATCTGAAAGTCAGGCAATAACAAATGCTAGAAAGGACGTGGAGAAAAGGAAACCCTTGTATACACTGTTGGTCAGAATGCAAACTAGTACAATCACTAGGGAGAACAGTTCGGAGGTCCCTTAAAAAACTAAAAATAAAGCTACCATATGATCCAGCAATCCCACTGTTTGATATAACCCAAAAGAAAGGAAATTAGTATATCAAAGAGGTATCTGCACTCCCATGTTATTACACAGATATAATTTACATATGTTATATACTGTGTATAAATTTTATATACAACATATTATAATTGATATGTAATTATATTTTTATAATTTTTGTTAAAATTTTTATAATTTATATAACAATTTACATATAATATGCATATTACATATAAAAACCCTGGTTATTATTCACAATAACTAAGATTTGGAAGCAACTTAAATGTCCATAAACAAAGAATATGTGGTCCATACACACAATGCAGAACTATTCAGCAATTAAAAAAAAAAATGACAAGTCATTTGCAACAACATGGAACTAGAGGTAATTATGTTAAGTGAAGTACACCATGCACAAAAAGGCAAAGTTCACATGTTCTTACTTATTTGGGAAGCTAAAAATTAAAACAACTGAACTCATGGAGATAGAGAGTAGAAGGATGGTTACCAGAGGCTGGAATGGGTAGCTGGGGGATGGAGGGGTGGGGAGGGTTAATGGGTACAAAAAAAAAAAAAAAAGAAAGAATGACTCTTACCTAGTATTTGGTGGCACATCAGGTTGACTATGGTCAAAAATAATTTAAATGAACACTTTAAAATAACTAAAACAGAATAATTGGTTTGTAATACAAAGCACAAATGCTTGTGATAGATACCCAATTTGCCCTGATGTGATTAGTATATACACTGCATGCCTGTATCAAAATAGCTCCTGTAACCCATAAATATATACACCTATTGTGTACCCACAAAAATTAAAAACAAAAAAATTTTAAAAAATACATTAAAGTTTGTTTTTTGGAATATTACATATATTAATATTTAAAGTTGACATATGCTGATGGAAATTAATGTTTTCACTAACTAAAGAAATTCAACTCAAACAACTTTGATTTACTGCTTTATACTGAAGAAAACAAGATTTTTAAAGTTATACTGTTATATATAGCACACCCAGACAGAAACAAGCCTTGTTAAGGCAAAATTCTGTAATAAGTGTTGCTTATCTGGTATATTAGACTGTTTGTGCCTTGCTATAAAGAAATACCCAAGACTGGGTAATTTATAAGAAAAGAGTTTAATTGGCTCATGCTTTTGCAAGCTATACAGGAATCATAGTGGCATCTGCTTTTGGGTAGGCCTCAAGAAGCTTTCATCCATGGTGGAAAGCAAAAAGTTAGAGTTAGCAGGCACATCACATGGCAAAAGTAGGAGCAAGAGAGATCAAGTGGGGAGGTGCCACACACTTTTAAATGATCAGAACTCACAAGAACTCACTATCAAAGGGACAGGGGATGGTGCTAAACCATTCATGAGAAATCTGCCCTCATGGTCCAATCACCTCTCATCAGACCCTAACCCCAACACTGATGATTACATGTCAACATGAGATATGGGCAAGAACACACATCCAAATTCTATGACTTGGTTTTGCCCAATCTGAGCAACAGAATCTTAATAGTGTCCAATATATAACAGTATGTAGAGGCAGGGAGAGAAGTGAAAAAAAAAAAAAAAAGAATAAAAAATAAGAGATAAACAATACACCTAAATTTCAGATAATAATATAATTAAGAGTACAGTAGAATAGTTTGAGTCAAAAGAAAAAAATAAAGAGGCAGAAATCAAAGTGTAGAAATAAAACAATTTACAGTAAGAAAAGGAATCAATAAGAAAGCAAAGGCTAAAAAATGAATACAAATAAGAGATAATACATCTAAATTCCAGATTAAGAATAAAGAGTACAGTAGGATAGTTTGAGCCAAAAATAAGAAAAAAAGAGCCAGAAATCAAAGTGTAGAAATAAAACAATTTACAATAAACAAAGGTATCAACATGAAAGCAATGGGCAAGCTGCAAAAGGCAGAAGATGGAGATGAAAAGGAGAAGACTGAAAGTGTGTGTAAATTAGCTGTTAAGGCTTAAAAAGTTAGGCCAAAAAGGCTAAAGGAAAGGAGGTTGAGGTGGAAATGCAGAAATGAAAGCTGAAAGACAGGTAGGGTAGGTGATAGTTGAACAAAAAGGGAATGGGCGTTGAAGAGAATAAAATGAAGAATAAAACTACAGAATGGTTGATATGAAGTGAGCTGGCAGACCCTCAAATGGCCCAGAATAGTGCAGGCATGGGATAATCATGCCTACAACATTCAGTCTGGACTACTGATTCTGGACTGTGAGCAAGGACGTATCAATCAGTATCTGGTAATTAAAGTAGACTGTTCACCCAAACAAAATCTCAAGAAACACACTGGTGTAAAAACTGTCCCATACTTCAGAAAACACTATTATAAATAACATTGCTCAAATCAAGAGGTCAGGACTTCTCAAGAGGTCAGTCTGTGGCCAAAGGGAACCAAACAGACTAGATGAAGTAGGTTCCAATACAGCAGAGCTCAGATTCACTGTAGGCAAAGAAGTGGGAGAACCAACCATGAAAGAAGTTGTGGTCAGAGGAAAAAAAATCTCAATTTCAAAACTAAGGCTCTAAGGAGGTAAGGAAACAAGAAGGTGAGGAGGTAAAGAGTTCATGTGATTTTACAATGGATCTGGAAAGCTTATAAGGTAGATTATTATTAGTAAGGAGACAAAAATACTAACAGGTTGATTAGTGACATTAAAAGCAATACTTTTAACAGTTAAAACACAGGAAGTTCTAAAACCAATAATACACCAAGACATGCAAAATACTCACTACTGATAATCTGTAATAGTTAAACAGTCACTGCATCTAAATTTAAGTGAAGATGATATACAGAAATTCAGTTTTATGATAAAAGATTATCTGAATGAGAATCTGTTTTGTTAAGGGATTCTATTTGTATTAGTCCATTCTCTTACTGCTATAAAGAAATATCTGAAACTGGGTAAGTAAAGAAAAGAGGTTTAATTAACTCAGTTTTGAAGGTTGAACAGAAAGCATAGCAGCTTCTGCTTCTGGGGAAGCCTCAGGAAACATAATCATGGCAGAAGGCAAAGGAGAAGCAGGCATATCTTACACGGCCGGAGCAGCAGCAAGGTGGGGGCAGGGGGGTGCTAGGCACTTTTAACCAGATTTCACAAGAATGTAGAACAGTACCAACGGGGAAATTCCCATGATCCAATCACCTCCCACTAGGTCCCACCTCCAACACTGGGAATTATAACTAGACATGAGATTTAGGCAGGGACACAAATCCAAACCATATCACTATTTTAAAAATAACTTACAATGTATTTCTTCAAAATAGCAAGTCACCTATTAACAAATGAGTGCATTAACTGTTACATAATACATACACAATATTCTAGAACATTTCTACAGTACATATATTCTATATTGCATTTATCCCTCTTGACTAGCTTCTCAACAGGGAAATACTCCAACTAGGCCTTTTTGTCCCCACTACAACATCAAATGAGAATGTCTGAAAGGTTATACAGTTCCTTGGCCTTATCAAAGTTTTTTTATTTCAGACATCTCTATCTGAATCATTCAGCCTCTTACAGACATGCTAGTTTCTAACTACCTGCCTATACCCTGGATTAGGCTACTCATCAGATCTACTTGACTAATACCACACTTGGTATTCTACCTGGTTTCAATTCCACTGCTTACCCTGATGCTGAAGTTTGCTTACACAAAAGCCAGCTGTTGTTAAACTTCATGTATTAGTCCATTCTCACTTTGCTATAAATAACTACCTGAGACTGTGTAATTTACAAAGAAAAGAGGTTTGATTAACTCACAGTTCCACAGGCTTAATAAGAAGTATGACTCAAGAAACTTAAAATCATGGTAGTAGGTGAAGGGGAAGCAAGCACGTCTTACCATGGTGGAGCAGGAGGTGGGAGGATGTGCCACATACTTTAAACCACCATATCGCGTGAAAACTCACTATCATGAGAACAGCAAGGGGCAAACCCATCCCAACAATCCAGTCACCTCTTGCCAGTCCCCTCCTCTAACAGGAGAGGATTACAATTTGAGATGAGATTTCAGTGGGGACAGAGAGCCAAACCATATCATTCCACCCCTGGCCACTCCCAAATCTCATGTCCTTTTCACATTTCAAAACCAATAATGACTTTCCAATAGTCCTCCAAAATCTTAACTCATTCCAGTATTAACTCAAAAGTCCAAGTCCAAAGTCTTCTCTGAGACAAGGCAGTCTCTTCCATCTATGAACCTTAATCAAAAACAAGTTAGCTACTTCCAAGATACAATGGAGGTACAGGATTGGGTAAATGTTCCTGTTCCAATGGGAGAAACTGGCCAAAACAAAGAGGCTACTGGCTGGCCCCATGCAAGTCTGAAACCCAGCAGGGCAGTCATTAAATCTTAAAGCTCCAAAATAATCTCCTTTGACTCCATGTCTGACATCCAGGGCATGCTGATGCAAGAGGTGAACTCTCAAGGCCTTGGGCAGCTCTGCCCCTGTGGCTCTGCAGGGTAAAGCCCCTGAAGCTGCTTTCACAAACACAATATATACAAGGTCTGAAAGTTAACAGCTGAAAGCTTACCTACCATCTAAATGAGTTAAAAAATACAAACAGTATAAACCAAGGGCAACAGTTCCTAAAGTAATAGTGGATGCTGTAATAGATAAGTCCCAAATCACCACATAACAGAATAGGTTATTTTTATTTCATGCTCACATGAAGTCAAAAATCCATGTTAATAATTGCTGGGTGTGCCCTGAGGAGGCCAGAGACAACCCAGGCTGAAAGAAGTTCAGCTCTCTTTGACTCATCATTTCCAAAGTTGCTCTAGCAACCACCACCCAGCCAGCAGGTGGAAAAGAAAGAGAATCTTTCAAGCGAAGTTTCTATTTGCCAGGGCTAAAGTAACACTCAACACTTCTGCTCAATTTCCTATGGCCAGATTTCAATCACACGGCCATCCCCAAACACAAAAACAGGTAGTAAATATAAGTTAGCTGGGGCCTGGGAGAAAAGAAAACAAGCTTGGTGAAGAGCAAGCTAGTTTTTACCACAAGAGGTTTTAAGACACAGATTCTGGGGCATCACCCCCAGATGATCTTCATTCAGCAGATCTAACAGGATCCCAAACAATCTGTATTTAAGCTTGCAATGTGTTTCTGATGCCTAAGAGAATACAGATGCAACTAGGATTGTCTGTGCTAGCAATCTCTTATGGCTTTCTTCCTAACTGTGGCAGCCTCTTAGGTTTTCTTTGCTCCACTTGTTCCATATTCTCCATTATACTCTGCTGGGCCATGAGTTTTTTCTCATTCCTTGAGTGACCTCATTCACTTTAATTACCACCTAAAAATATTCTTCTGAGCCCAGTCTCACATTTAACTGCCTATTATAACAACACATCTCCATTTAGATGTCCTATGAGGACCTCAATATATCCAAAACTGAATTCATCTCACCTTCAAACCAGCTCCTCTTCCAGCATGCTCTATGCACTTAGGCCCTCTAGTCAAATCTCCAGGAGTCACTGAAGAGTCATCCTTCTCCTTCAGCCCCTACAATCTAGTTATCAACACCCATCAATTTCACATCCTAAGTATCTCTGAGATTCATCCTCTTTGCCAGTTTCTTAGGTTAAACCTCTTATCAAATGGATAGCACTTCCTACCAGTTCCACCTGCCTCCAGCTTCACCCTCAACACAAACCTATATTCTACACTATCTTCCAGAATGCATTCAAAATACAAATCCTGTACCGATTCCCTGCTTTGCCTCTTCCATGGCTTATCATTGCTTTCAGAATTAAGTTCCAACTTAGAACTCAGCACATAGGATCTTCATGATTTGGCCCTTATCTCCAACAGGGTCATCTCTTCTCAGTTCAAGTATTCTGTGTTGCAACCATATTTACTTCTTGACAGTTCTCCAAACATACTCTTGTGTCCTTTGGAGGCTGGTACAGCACTTGATGCTAAATAAAATTAAAGTCAAATGAATTTATAAACAGTCATGCTGAATTTGGGGCAAGAAAAATGTAGCTAACAGGAATTATCAAAGAGGCAAATGTTAAAGAGATTCAAACTTAGGTGAAAACTCAAAACTAGAGCACAATTTTGGGAATCACCATTAAAGAAACAGTATGTGGAAGTCTTAAGAATGAAGACGCTCTGACAATAATGTGACCTTGGTTGAAACTAGGGGATTTTTCTTTCCTAAACTTTCATTATACCCAAATACCTAAGCTGCCCAACACAGGGGCTAGTATTTAATATCCATGTTTAAGAAGCTAACAACGGCTCAATACAGTGGCTCACACCTGTAATCCCAGTGCTTTGGGAAACCAAGGTAGGAGGATCACTTGAACCCAAAAGCTGAAGACTCAGCTTGGGTAACAGAGGGAGACTCATCTCTACAAAAAAAATTTAAAAATTAGCCAGGCATAATAGCACATGCCTGTGGTCCCACCTACTCAGGAAGCTGAGGTGGGAGGATCGCTTGAGCTCAGGAGGTCGAGGCTACAAGTCGGTCATGATCTCACTACTGGCACTATAGCCTGGGTGACAAAGTGAGACCTTATCTCAAAAAAAAAAAAAAAGAGCAGCAGCTAACAATCAACAAACTAGAAATAGAAATGAACTTCCTCAACCTAATAAAACCATCTATGAAAAACCAACAGCTACATCATCCTTAATGATGAAAGAAAATCACAAAGAAGACAAGGACGTCTACTCTCACCACATCTACTGAACAATGTACTGGAGGTTCTAGTCTGGCCAAATAAGCAAGAAATAAGAAGCAACCAGACTGTAAAGAAAAAAGTAAAATTATCTCTAGTTACGGATATTATCTGTATACAGAACAAAATTGGGACTCCACTAAAAAATCATTAGTGCTAATAAGAAAGTTCAACAGGCGGAGCACAGTGGCTCATGCTTATAATCCCAGCACTTTGGTAGGCTGAGGCAGGCAGATCATGAGGTCAGGAGGTGGACGCCAGCCTGACCAACCCAGTGAAACCCCATCTCTACTAAAAATACAAAAATTAGTTGGGCGTGGTGGTAGGTACCTGTAATCCCAGCTACTCAGGAGGCTGAGGCAGGAGAAGCACTTGAACCCAGGAGACGGAGGTTGCAGTGAACCAAGATCGTGCCACTGCACTCCAGCCTGGGTGACAGAGCTAGACTCTGTCTCAAGAAATAAGAAAAAGTTCAACAAAGTGGTAGGATCCAAGATCACTTGTATTTCTATACGTTATTAATAAACGATCTAAAAATAAGAAAATTCCATACACAATAGCATTTAAAAACCTTAGAAATGTAACAAAGTCCAAAACTTGTACTCTTGAAAGTACAAGATGAGATTAAAGATCCTTGATAAATGGAAAGCAACCCATGTTCATGGAAAGACTTATTATATAATTAAGATGGCAATATTTCCCAAATTGACCTATTGATTCAATGCAATACCTATCTAAATTACAACAGTCTTTCTGGCAAAAATTGACCCATGGATGCTAAAATATAGGAATGTAATGGCTAAAATATGGGAATGTAATGGACCCATAAAAGCCAAAATCTTGAAAAACAAAAACAAAGTTGGAAGACTTGCACTTTCCAATTTCAAGCTTACTACTGAAGGAGTGAAGGATGTGTCATCCCAAAGTAAGTCAGATTATACGGTATAGTGATCATTTTGAGTGGAAAACATTAGAGAAATTGTAGTTTCCTACAAAGACAGGGTGAGCTAACCTGTCTCTTCCTATACACAGCAAGACATAAAAATTCCTCTAGGAGGGGTAACCTCACCATACCAGGGAGAGAAAATAACCCTTACTACCAGAGACTTGGAATTGGAAGCTCTAATGGACCTGAATAAACATTCTTAAGGAAGTAATTCTTATTTTCCACCTGTTTCACACTCCTCCCCAATGTATCCCCTAGTGACTCCCCTCGAAAATGTTCTGCCCCAGCCAGATTTTCTTTGTTCTATCATTTCTTCTCAAATTTATCATTCTTTCTCTAAAAAGTATAAAAGCATTTGGCTTAGGTCACTTCTTCAGAATTCTATCTCTTGTGAAGATCACCATGTATAGGAAAAATGAATTAAATTTGTGTATTTTTATCATGTTAATCTGCCTGATGTCTACGTGGTTTCTAGACTCAGCTGAAGAGCCCAGTAAGAGGTTAAAGTGGAGTTGGAAGCGATCTCTGCCTCTATACACTACAAACCTACAGTTATCAAAACAGCATGGCACTGGCATAGGGACAGACATGTAAACCAATGCAATAGAACTGTGAGCCCAGA
The DNA here is from genome assembly GCA_963573385.1 of Cacajao melanocephalus. Classification (NCBI taxonomy): domain Eukaryota; kingdom Metazoa; phylum Chordata; class Mammalia; order Primates; family Pitheciidae; genus Cacajao; species Cacajao melanocephalus. The sequence goes on from CAUYLG010016094.1 coordinate 28,385, forward strand.
AATAAACTCTCACATTTACAGTCAACTGATTTGTGATACAAATGCCAAGACAATTCAATGGGGGAAAGATTAGTCTTTTCAACAAATGGCACTGGGACTACTGGATATCTACATGAAAAGAAAAGAATAAAAAAGACGTTGAAATCCTACCTCATAGCATATACAAAACAACTCAAAATGGATCACAGACCTAAAAAATGTAAGAGCTAAAGCTTTTCCTTGTATTAGTTCCCTAGGACTAACAAATGACCATAATGGATGACCATAAATTTGGTAGCTTCAAAAACAGAAAATGTGTTCTCTCACAGTTGTAGAGACTACTAGTCTGAAATCAAGGTGACCTTCTGAACACTAGCGGAAAATCCTTCCTTGCCTTTTCTAGTATCTGGGTTCCTGGAGTTCACTAGCTCGGAATTGCATGACTCCAACCTTTGCCTCCACCTTTACATGGCCTTCTCACCTACTGTCTCTGTCTTCTACTCTGTCTCTCTTATAAGGACACTTGCCATTTGGATTTAGGGCCTACCCCAACCCAGGATGATCTCATATCAAGATCCCTACCTTAACTGCGTCTGCAAAGACCCTTTTTCCAACTAAGGTTACATTCACAGGTTCCAGGGGTTAGGACCTGGACATCTCTTTGGGAGGACTACTATTCAACCCACTTTATTCTTATCTGAAAACACAGGAGTATATCTTCATGGCTTTGGATTAGGAAAGGACTTCTTAACTGTAACAGCAAAAGCACAAGCAACCAAAAAAAACCAAAGGTAAATTGAACTTCATAAAATTAACTTTTGTGCTTCAAAAAGAATACCATCAAGAAAGTAGCAAGACAACCCTCAGAATGGGAGAAAATTTCTGCAAATCATGTCTGATAAGGGACTTGTATCTAGAATATACAAATAACTCCTAGAACTCCATAATTCTAAGATAATAAAATATGTATTTGGCCTTCCTCATTTCTTGACATATAACTTCTAAAACCCTTGGAATCTCTGAAGTGATAAGAATATCTTTTGCATGCTAATAAAACAAGTGGTGGCTCCCAGTCCCTAGACAGCTTCACCTGGAAGATAAAGGCATAGAACTTTCAACCCCACATTCCAAACTCTGAGGAAGGAAAGGAGCTAAAGATTAAGCTGAGCACAAATAGCCAATGATTTAATCAATTAGATCTATGTAATGAAGCCTCCTTAAAAACCCAAAAAGCCAGGCCAGGCGCAGTGGCTCACGTCTGTAATTTCAGCACTTTGGGAGGTAGAGGCAGGTGGAGCACGATGTCAGGAGATTCTCCTGCCTCAGCCTCCCGAGTAGCTTGGATTACAGGCTCCCGCCACCAGGCTCGGCTGGCTTTTGTATTTTTAGTAGAAACAGGGTTTCAACATGTTGCCAAGACTGGTCTTGAACTCCTGACCTCATGATCCGCCCACCTGAGCCTCCCAAAGTGCTTCGGTGTGAACCACCGCACCCAGCCTTGAAGTGGTAACAGTCTTATGGGACTGTGCTTGTGGATCTGACAATATCTACAGGTATACAGTGTCAGAACTAAACTGAATGAGAAGACATTTAACTGGTGTACACCAGAGAATTTACTGAAGAACTGGTTGCTTCCTTGGTATGTGGGGGAAAACTGGAATGTGACACATTTGCTCACCAAAGCATTCTGTGTTGTCACAGTACAGTAAGAGAAACTGGGTTTGTTTTTTCCTATATCCTTATCACAATAAAAAGACAAACAGCATAGTTAAAAAACAGGTAAAGCATTCAAATAAGTCTCCAAAGAAAAGGCACATAAATGGCCAATATGCACATAAAAAGATGCTCAACATCATCAGCCATCAAAACTGCAGTAAGATAGTACTTCATGACCAGGTGCAGTGGCTCACACCTGTAATCCTAACACTTTGGGAGGCCGAGGGAGCATGCATCGCTTGAGTTCATAAGTTCAAGGCCAGCCTGGGAAACATGGCAAAACACCATCTCTGCCAAAAATACAAAAATTAGCTGGGCATAGTGGTGTGCACCTGTAGTCCTAGCTACTTAGGTGGCTGAGGCAGGAGGATAACTTGAGCCCAGGAAGTTGAAGCTGCAGTGAACCATGATCATGCCACCGCACTCCAACCTGAGTGACAAAGCAAGACCCTGTGTCAAGAAAAAGAAAAAAAAAAGAGATACAACTTCACACACACTAGGATGGCTATAATTTAAGACAGACAATAACGAGTAGTATTGAGGATGTGGAGAAACTGGAACCCTCATACACTGCTCGGAATGTAAAATGGTGCAGTCACTCTAGAAGACAGAATGGCAGTTCTTTGAAAGGCTAAATACAGTTACCATATTACCCAATGATTTCATTCGTATATCCCAGAGAAATGCCAACTTGTGTCTACATAAAATCTTGTACACAAATGTTCATATCAGCATTATTCATAATAACCAAAAAACGTAAATACAAACATCTATGAACTGAAAGTGAACAAAATGTGGTATATATCCATGCAATGGAATATTATTCAGCAATTAAAAATAAATACTGATACTTGCTACAGAGTGGATGAACCCTGAAAACACACTAAGTGAAACAGGAAAGTCTTCAGAGACAGAATAGCAGTTGCCTAGAGGCTGGCAAGAATGGAGGTTTAGGGGATGATGGTTTAGGGGTAAAGAGGTTTGTTCTGGGCATGATAAAATGTTTTAAAATTGATTTTGGTGGTACTTGCACAGCTTTGTGAATATACTAAAAAACACAATTATACAGTTTGAGTTTGTGTGTGAATTACATCTCAATAATGCTGGTTAAAAAATAAAAAAACTATCAAACTTTTTAATACAGAAACTGTAAAAGAAAAGGCTGCCTTGCTATACTAATTTATACTTCCTTATTATAAAACCTGTTTTTTTTTTTAGTACTTTTGGCAACAGGAAATAAATGTAATGTTCATCTATAACAACTCTTATTCTAAGGTTCTGAAACAAGTATTTCTCTACTCAATTGCCTTTTTAAAGTATTTTTATTGTCTTGTGCTAGATGTTTCAATATTATCTTTGGCCTTAAATCATGAGCAATAGAAAATACACACCTTTAAATTTATAAATAGATAAATTTAGATGAGTAAACCCTTACCAAGAAGAATTTCAACTTAAATTGATTTGGCAAAAGTAGCATTTTCACAAAAGTTAATAGGCATAATAATTCTATCCAGACTCTACTATGTAAGCCAATCGGCATACACACAGAAGAATCCTGGTAATTTCTTTTTTAAATCAGTATCGCATAAGGAGAGTAGATGAATCGCTTAACAGCATAACTAAGATGAGGGATGGGAATGGAAATTAAACCTAAAGTATTTCAAAAATTAAATCATTTCAACTTTACATTGTATACAATATTCCAGTAACAGTTTAAAATGTTACTCTTTCAAGTAACTAATCATTTCGTTAATTTTGGCTTTAAATTTAAGGCTTTAAATTTGTGGCTGATTTGATATGATATGAACTGCCCATAGTTCATATCATATTTTGCCCATATTCAAAACAAAAGACTTAATCCTGAACTATTTTCTCCAAGCACAGGACATTTTCCATGGGTATCTCACCCCAGCCCAGAATGAGTACATTCACTGAATATAAATTTTACATTAGACTGGAACATTAAAAAGGAAATAAGACAAAATGCAGAAAAACTTAATGTATACCAAATCTAGCTATTTGGTTTAACTGCTCTTTACTACAATCAGTTTAACTGTATTTTCATAATGTTGATTTTATCCTACTGGAACTATGTAACAAAAAATTACCAATTATCATACAAATCTAAGACACTTTCAATTGTAGATATAAACAGGCTGTTAATACAGCCATGAGAAATATGTTAAGATATACTCATTCTAACTTTTGCTTAGTACTTAATGTTCTCAGTCTGCACTAAAAATATTTTATGTATGTTCTGATTTACAGCAGTAGCTATCTAACTGGTATTGGGTGTCCCTGTTTGTGCGCCTTTTGTAATCTACTCTTCTAAAACCTATAATGGTTCTCTAACTTTTGGTGATCATGGAACCCTCTGAGGATCTAATAAATTTATCAATCCTCTTGAGTAAAATACATACCTGCACATTCTTGCCAAAACCTTCAGAAGTACAAACTTCTCAGCCTGGGATTCAAAGTACTCAGTGTAGTCACTGTTAACTTAGCTAATTTATCTTCTCTCTTTTCCAACTACACACACCAATCAAGAGTATCTCCTCATTACCCCAACCATCTTTCCTTGCTTGCCTTCACAGTTCCCTCTTGTTGCCTTCAATGAAAACTGTTTGCTTTCAACATCCACAAATACTTCTGGTGAACCTAAAATACCTCCCCTGCCATGAGGGTTTCCCTCTACTTACAATCAGATTATCTGATCCTTTTAAATTCTAAAACATGTCATTTGCACCTCTTATGGAGCTCACTAGGTTCTATTTTGTATTACAAAAGGTATCCAAAAAGTGAAGAAACAGAACTTGTTTTTGAACTGTATGTTAGCTACACTTTCAAATAATATGCTCCATATGTTATACTTCAGCCTCTATAAACCTCTTCATGTGATGTATCTCACTTACCCTACATCTACGTGTTTTTCCCCCTCTTCTAGTCACTTAAGATCTATAACGGTAGACACAGTGGCTACTTCGCCCTTGTGTCCCCCATCACCCCCAGCACAAAACAGGAAGACAGGCTGGGCATGGTGACTCACGGCTATAATCCCAGCACTTTGGGAGGCCAAGGCAGGTGGATCACAAGGTCAAGAGATTGAGACCATGCTGGCCAACAGGGTGAAACTTCATCTCTACTAATACAAAAATTAGCTGGGCATGCTGGCACGCACCTGTAGTCCCAGCTACTAGAGAGGCTGAGGCAGGAGAATGGCTTGAACCTAGGAGGCAGAGATCACGCCACTGCCCTCCAGCCTGACGACAGAGCAAGACTGTCTCAAATCAAACTAACAAATAAGACAGGAAGACACCTGCTACATAGAGTACCTGAATATCTGGGCATCAGTGTTCTTCAGGCATTTCATGCATTCTGTAAGGTTTCTCAAGAGTCCTTTTTTGTTTTTTTTTCTGAAAGATCAAACAATGCTCCACTCTTATTGTGTACTTGGTCAAATGAGAACTTATTAACTATCCAAAATAGTTAAGTTATTCACATCCACCCAACACCTTTCTTAATGATATATGCCAACCATGTTTAAAAAAACAAAAAACAAAAAAACCCAACACCTTAAGCACACCAATCCTCACCATTAACCCATAAAGGGGCACATAAAGATGGCTCCTACACAAAAATGATCCAAATGTAAAAGCTATTACCCTTTAGTACTGCTGCAAACAAAGTTTATAAAACAAATTCCGAAAACAGAAATAAATACCTTCCCAGATTTCACATATCCATACTACAGGAGACAGTGAGATGACCTAAGTACAGGACTTCTTTTAAGGAATTCCTAAACATGATACAAAAATTTATGACCAACAGATTCATGCTACAACATGGATGAATGTTAAAAATATGCTAAGTGAATGAAATGCGACACAAAAGGCCACATACTGTATGATTCCACTTATCTGAGATAACCAGAATAGGCAAATTCAGAGACAGAAAGTAGATTAGTGGTTGCCAGGGGCTAGGAGAAGGGGAAAATGGACAGTAATAGCAAATGCGCATGGGGCTTCTTTCTGGGAATGATAAAAATGTTTTGGGATTAGATGGTCTTTTTCCATCTAATAATGATTGCACAGTTTGGTGAATATACTAATAACCACTCAACTGTACCCTTTAAGAGGGCAAAATATGTAAGCTTTATTTCAGTTTTTAAAAAGTGTTTTGACCATGCTGGCTGTTTTATTTAGAAGAAAACTGTATTTAATGGGAATCTTGTTTTGTAGTTTCTTCAAAGTTATCTAAAACAGCAGTTATAAACTAGTTCCTTACTAGCCCCTTTTTAAAACCAAAGCATTGTCAGTGGTAGCTACCAACTTGCCAACGTTACAAATACATGTAGAGAGTGATTTTTTCTGGCAATCTGAACTTCTGGGTTCAAAAAAAAAGAAGGGAGTTCTAAAAATGCTAGGCACACCAGCAATGCAACAATGGCCTGGAGCTAGACAGCAACTAACATATTTGTTGTTGTTCCTATTTGCCATGATGTCTACTACTCCCTATTGTCTTCTAAACACTAAAGCCCAATGTCAATTACCATTTAGCTTACTAGTTTGTGAGTCTATGATCCCTAATCTAAACAACCTTCTACCCTTCTTATCTGCTGACAAATAAAAATGTAATCACATATGATTACATTTTAACATACCAACTGCAATAATAAAAATCATGACACTGATATGTTAGAAAAAGCCCTGCAATTGTCACAAATTCATTCAAATTCAAGTGAAATTCAGGGAAAAAATGTGTCCATTCCTTTAAACACAAAACAAATTATTTTCAGTTTACAATTAAAAATCATTTTTGTCTACTCATAGAAAGTAGTGCAGTAATAACTTTTCACTCCCATAATTAAGTGGTGGCACAAAATTGAGAGAAAATTATCTCATTCAAATTGATTGGCTATGAGAACAAACTGCTTTACTTACTGATTTTATGTTTAAACCATCTAGAACCCTCCTGATGCTTAAATGCACAAAGAAAAACAACTCTTTTGCATTTGTAGCTTATATGTATTTAACCGTATTTTACAAATGATGGAAGAAAACAAAATACAAGGTGAATAGGGAAATAGACGTAGAAAAGTAGATTCTACGACTTCCTACATCAAGTGTATATAAGGCTTTTGAGCTAAAAGCTATGGCAAGTATCTGCCAGCTTAAAAGTCTGTGTGTCCTTATCTGTATCTTTTCCATACTGCTTTTCTGATAGATGGGAAAGTTTAAGAGAATTTGCTTTCCATTTCATTTTTACTATCAATTCCAATAGCTAATAAAACATCAACATAAGGCCGGGTGCTGTGGCTCTCACCAGTGATCCCAGCACTTTGAGAGGCTGGGGCTGGCGGGATCATGAGGTCAGGAGATGGAGACTATCCTGGCCAACATGGTGAAACCCCAGGTCTACTAAAGATACAAAAATTAGCTGGGCGTGGTGGCACATGCCTGTATTCCCAGCTACTCAGGAGGCTGAGACATGAAAATCGCTTGAACTCAAGAGGCAGAGGTTGCAGTGAGCCAGTGTTGTGCCACTGCACTCCAGCCTGGCAACAGAGCAACACTGTCTTTATAAAAAAAAAAAAAAAAAAAAAATCAACATAGTAAGATGACCTCTAAAAACAACTACTCCTTTTAAACTAGGCAAAACCAAACTTACCTCTCAAAGTCTTCCAAAAGAGAGATCAGATGAGCCAATTACTTAGTAGTTTAGAGGTAAACCTCACTGTTCTTTCTCCCTGAACCATTAAGTTTACAGGGTACTATTTATTTATTTAGAGATGGAGTCTCACTCTGTCGCCCAGGCTGGAGTGCAGCGGCGTGATCTCAGCACACTGTAACCTCTACCTCCCGGGTTCAATAGATTCTCCTGCCTCAGCCTCCCGAATAGCTGAGATTACAGGTGCGCGCCACCACATCCGACCAATTTTTGTATTTTTAGTAGAGACGGGGTTTCATTATGTTGGCCAGGCTGGTCTCGAACTCCTGACCTCAAGTGATCTGCCCGCCTCTGCCTCCCAAAGTGCTGGGAGCTTTAATGTCGCGCCCAGCCGTGACATTTTAAAGCTCAATATTACCACTGAATATTAATGCATATTATGTAAGACTGGAGTGGCATCACAATTTTCTCACAATTGCAATTCCAAAATACACAATGCAAAGGTGCAATTGGAATTATGTCCGACTGAAAAACACAATCCTGTTTCTGTTTAAACCTGATGGTCAAATATGAGGTTCTCCTAAAAGTTCACCAAATTTCGAATGCATATAGTAATCTAAATCACAAAAACAACTTTTTCAAAAATACAGGACTAGAAACAAAAGAAAACAGCAGTCATTACTTCAACCATTAACAATGGAAGCACAAAGTGCCATCTGACTAGTAAAGGTTACTGGAAAACCCAGATCTCGAGTTTCACACTGTTAAGTGTATAAGATGCACAGACTGTACTGGAATTAGCAGAAATGGTTTCTGCCATAACTGTGCTTTGCCTGCTATTCTCTAACACTGCTGTCCAGTAGAACTATCTGAAATGAGATAAAGGTCCTATGTCTGTCCTATTCAATACAATACTCAATAGATACATGTGGCTACTCAGCACTTAAAATGTAGCTAACAAAACTAAGACACTTAGTTTTTTAATTGCTACATGTGGCCAGTGGCTCTCTTACTGGACAGAACAGTCCTATAATTTGAAATACAAGGTAGAAACTGTATTGACTAAACTGTAGAGTTTTTCAAAGTTTCATGCCCCGACGCTGTTAACAACAGGCATGACCATTCTGATACCAAACGATACACAAGGTCAGCGATCAGCCTAAACATAAAATAAAATTCACTTATGAAATGAGAATTCTTGATTTTACTTAGATTCAAAATTTAAGGTACAATACTTACTAAGTAATATGAAAAATACGTCTCAGGTTCTTCCCCATTGTTTTTGCAAACAGGGTGCTCACTTTCAAAATAGTTTCCCAAAGCATGCAAGTTATTTTCCCTTCAAATCTGTTCAACATCTTCCGTTCAGGAAAACAAAAGGCAAAAATTAAGTTCTCAGCACTAGTCAGTGTCCTGTGACAAAGTAATGTGTAAATTTCACACATTAATTTTCCTTTTCCTTAAAAGAGAATAAAAATGTTCGGCAGCGTCCGGATCTTTCGAAAGCCTTATTAACCATCTTTCCAAGTTTTTAGGTGTACCAATCATTCAGATACAGTTGTGATTTCGTTCCTAGATACAAAGCATTTTTGCAGTTCCAGAGAGTCACAAATCTTTTTGGCACAGGTATTTCTTGACCAGCTCTTCCTAAGTCAAGAAAAGTAACAAGACGGTGCACAAAATGTCAAAAGAAAACAAGTCTGGAAACTAGCACTGAGTAACTAGTCGCTAAGCAGAATCAACTGCCTTTAACCCGGAGAGAGTGCCTCACACTACCCAGCCAAGCAAACAGAGCAAGGTCGTGACCCTGGGTCACCGCCGCTAGCACCGCTCCCGCCCGGCAGCGGGAAGCCACCTGTTAGGCCCGAGCCTCACCTGGCAAGAAAGAGGAAGAGCTTGCCCAGCAGCACTCCCGACGCGAGGGCGGTGAGCTTGGAACCCGCCCCTCTCGCTGCGGCGGCTAGACCCCCGGCAGCACGTGGGCTTCACCCGGGCCCCGGCGGCTCTGACAGGCGGGTCGCCCGCGGACCCCGGCCCGCCGCCTTGCGCCGGTTCCTGGGGCGGGACCCCCGTTTCTCTCGCATCCACCCCGCCGAGGGGGCGCCCAGGCGGCCCACACCGCCGGTCCGCCTTGCTTCCCTTCCGCCCCGGACGGCGCGATCCCGCCCTGCCGCCCCTCACCTACCTGGTCACGGAGTTTGAGGAACGCCATGGCGGTCGCTTCCGCGCCCACTCCAGCCTCCGCCACCTCCGCCGCCTCCGCTGCCGCCGCCGCCCGGCCCACCGCTCCGCCCCAGTAGCCTCGGCCGCTGCCCTGGACCGGCTGGTCGGCAGCCGGCTGCGTTGAGGAGACCGCGGGCAGGGGGCGGCGCCGCCTCCCGGGCCGCCCGCCGCCGCCGCCGCCGCCGCCGAGAGGTGAGGAGCCCGGCCGGTCCCGCCTCCTCCTCTGAGGACTCCCCGCCCTCTTCCTTCCTTTCTTTCTCCTTCCCTCTGCTGCCTTCCGGAGCAGCCCTAACCGCCGCTGCCGCTGCCGCCGCCGCCGCCGCCTCCTCACGCCCCCTTCCCGAAATACCCTGGCAGCCCCCGCGGCCGCGCCGTTCCAGCCCGCGGCAGCGGCGGCATCCAAACTCCACAATATTACCACCACCGCCTGCCGCGATTGGCGGCCGCGCGGGGGAGAGGCCAGAGTAAGCCGAGCGCCCATTGGCCACGCCGCCGCGCTCGCTGGTGCCCCCCGCCTCCCGCGAAGGGAGGGGCGGGCGGAGGAAGCCGCGAGGGTGGGCGCGGAGCCGCGGCGCGGGCGGGGCGGGGGAGTCGGGAGGGGCGCGGGCCGGGGGAGGGCGGCCAGGTGTCCCGGCTCCCGGGCGCGCGCCTCAGGCGTGGTGGGCGGAGCCCGGGGAGGCGAGGGGTGGGGAACGGCCCGGGACACGCACGTGGAGGTAGAGGGCGGACGCCTCCCTCAGCCAGGGCAAGACTGAGGAGCTGGGTGAGGGGCCGGAAGGGATAGGAGGGGTGGGCACCTGGGGGCTGCGGCGAGTGGCGAGGGGTGAACCGGACTTGCACGTGGAAAAAGCGTGAGAATTGCGCCCCTGGGTTTGGGGAGGGTGAGAGAGCCAAGGAGTGGGATGAGAGGTGGTCACGGAATGGGGGGCGCTGCTGTCCTCCCGGGGGGCTGCGGGCCGAGACTGGGTGAGGGGCGGGGGTGATGCTGGCACTCTGGACGGAAGGGCGTCGTCTTCGCTGCCGAACAGGTTGTGGACACCCAATCCTTTTTCTGCCCGCAGTCCCAATCCGAAGCTAAGCTCTGTGGTTTTTCCCTTGAAAGCTCCCCAGCCAGGCTTGCTCCCTCCACCCCTTCTTTCGTATCTGAAGGGTTTTGCCTCCCACTCGAGAGAAACCAATTTTCTTTAAAAAAAAAAAAAGGAAAGAAAGATGTGCAGGATTTCCAATAAATAGCATCCTTGGATGGAGGAGAAGAGGAATGACTCCCTCACCCTGCCATACACACCCCCACGCCACCCCGCAGCTCTGAAACGGCTTTTCTTTCTTAGGCAGCCGCACGCTGTTGCCATTCCAGGCTCGTGTGGGAGAAAATTGTTGTGCGCCTCGGTCTGTCTGCCCGGGCGGCTCCAGCCCCTGGTTTATAAAAGGTGCAGATGGTTAAAACACAGACGTGTGACGTCAGGGTCGGTTTTTAAAAGTCCCTTCTTCCCCTACATCAATTGTGTCTCTTGGGATGGACTTTATTTAGAGAATCGATTCGAGCCTAATGGCAGTCTAGAGGAATGAAGATCTTCGTCAGGACTATCAGGTTATTATAATGCTGCACTTATAACAAAAAAACTTACCTTTAGCCACGCAAAAAAATGAAAATAGGGTGCAAGATCAAAAACACCTGATTAACTGATAGTACGACCCTTCCAATATTCTTTGACATAGCTATGCCATGCTTCCATTGAAACAATTTCTCAGCTAAAATTACGTCCCTCATCATGATATTTTCTACTTAAAATGGAGGAATTCTCATAACTGTGATCTAACCATCATAATGAGGCAAAAAAGGAAATCAAACTGCTCTTGCTTTGCATGCTCTTCAGTAGCTCCTTTCTCCTTTATTTCAACTCCAGCAGATAAAATAGGGATGCTATTTGTCACCGAACCCCTCCTTATCAGTTCATTGAGGGTGAATGAGTTAATATTGTGAAAACATTTGAGTTCTCCAAAGTAAAGGTGTGATAATATTTCTAGAGTACTTTGTGAATATAAATTAGCTTTGTAAACGATTACCTATGTGCCATATCCAATCCAGTCCAGTTCTATCTTAGTCTAAGAGTGTTAGGATTTGCCCTCATTTTTAAGTAAGCCTGTGAAGCAGTATGGATGTTGAGCCAGTTTTTAACACATTCTTCTTCTTTCCCCCAAATAATCTCTCCTTTATGTTAAAGTTCTAGAACTTAAAAACACGGTGAGAACTTGATTAGGAACATGGCGAAGATTAATTTTTGGGAGAATGTAAGTGTATTTGAGAGTATGAATTTATGGATGGAATATGCATTTTAGTGGATTTTGTGATTGAAGCTATGTAAATTTTCTAATTAACAATTATTAATGAAAGTGTTTTATGATGCACCATCTGCATTATAGTAGGCATGGAGCTCTCCTTATAGATGATGCTTTAGACCTAGCTGGGTTCTCACCCTTCTGCACCATGGACAACCATTTAAGCTCTCTGTGTCTCAGTTTCAACATTCCTAAAAAACTTAACATTACCTGGCCTACTCATCTCACACAGTCAGATAAGATAATGATATGAAAGGCTGTGGAAAACTCTGAAGGACCATTACAATATATTATCATTATGACGGCAACTACAGGGTACTTCAAAAAGCTTGTGGGAAATAGAATTAAAAATTAAAATTAAAAATATAAACTTTATTTCTCAACATAAAATCTGTCAAGTTCCAGATAATAAGCAATAATTCCAGCCATTTAGTTTATCCCTAAAGAACTGAGAGTCCTGAGAATTTAACCATGTCGATACAGTCTTTTTTACATTAATAATATAATGTTAATAACAGAAGAAAAATGCATGCCTTTTTAAAAATTGTTAAGATTGGGAAACAAAAGTAAGTTGGAAGGAGCCAAATTAGGAGTATGAGGTAGATGCCTAATGGTTTTCCATCAAAACCCTAACAAAATTGCCCTTATTTGATGAGAAGAATGAGCAGGTGCATTATGGTGGAGAAGGACTCTCTAATGAAGCTTTTTTAAGCATTTTCCTGCTAAAGCTTTGACTATCTCAAAAATACTTTGATAATAAGCAGATGTTATTGTTCATTGTCCCTCCAGAAAGTCAAGGAAATTGTTTTGAATATTGACTGTTGCCATGACCTTTGTTCTTGACTGATCTGCTTTTGCTTTGACTGGACCCCTTTTACCTCTTGGTAGCCATTGCTTTGATTGTGCTTTGTCTTCAGGATCATACTGGTAAGGCCATGTTTCATCTGTTAGAATTCTTTGAAGGAGTGTTTTAGGGTCTTGATCCTGCTTGTTTAAAATTTCTACTGAAAGCTCTCCTCTTGCCTGAAACTGATCTGGGCCCAATGGTTTGGGCACCCATTGAGTTGAAAGTTTGCTCAACTTTAACTTTCAGTCAGAATTATGTAAGCTGAACCAGTTGAGATGTCTGTGGTATTGGCTATTGTTCATTCGGTTAATCATGAGTCTTCTTCAATTAGGGTACAAGCAAGATTTTTTTCTCACAAATTGATGTGGATGGTCTGCCACTGTGGGCTTTATTGTCTTGTCCCTTCTTCTTTATGAGTTATCCATTTGTAAACCGATTTTGGGGGGGTGGCATCGTCCTCATAAACTACTCATAAAGCATCAGTGATTTTACCCTTCTTGCACCGAAGCTTCACCGTAAATTTGATGTTTGATCTTGCCTCAATTTTAAGAGAATTCTTGTTGTTCTAATAGGGGCTCTTCTTTTTTCTCTTTCTTTCTTTCTTTTTTTTTTTTTTGAGACAGAGTCTCCCTCTATTAGCCAGATGGGAGTGCAGTGGCGTGATCTCAGCTCACTGCAACCTCCACCTCCCAGTTCAAGTGATTCTCCTGCCTCAGCCTCCTGAGTACCTGGAATTACAGGCATGCACCACCACGCCCAGCTAATTTTTGTATTTTTTTAGTAGAGACGAGGTTTCACCATATTGGTCAGGCTGGTCTTGAACTCCTGACCTCATGATCCGCCCGCCTCGGCCTCCCAAAGTGCTGGAATTACAGGTGTGAGCCACCATGCCCAGCCATAGGGCCTCTTTTCAAACTGAGGTCTTATCCTTCTTAGTGCTGCAAACTGTGTCCTGTTTAGATACATTATAACAAGTGCGTCTAAGTTTATGTCGGTGAAAAAAAAAATTGAAATCGGGCAAGACACAATGGCTCATGGCTGTAATCCCAGCACTTTGGGAGGCCGAGAGGGGTGGATCACTTGAGCCCAGGAGTTTGAAACCAGCTTGGCCAACATAGTGAAAGTCTGTTTCTTCTAAAAATACAAAAATTAGCCAGGTGTAGGGGCATGCACCTGTAATACCAACAGTTTGGGTGACTAAGGCACAAGACTCACTTAAGCCTGGGAAGCAGAAGTTGCAGTGAGCCAAGATGCCACTGCTGCACTCCAACCTGGGCAGTGAAGCAAGACTCTGTATCAAAAAGGGGGGGGGGAAGGAAAAATTAAAATCTATGCATGTTTTTCATAATATGTATTTTCCATGAACTTTTGGAAGACTCCTTATACATTTTCATAGCTGCTGAGAGGGTAACAATTGTTTATTCTGAAAAACAATAGGAGAAAAAGTCTATACAGCCAGGTGCAGCAGCTCATGCCTATGATTCCAGTACTTTGGGAGGCCAAGGTGGGCAGATACCTTGAGGCCAAGAGTTTGAGACCAGCCTGGCCAACATGGCGAAACCCTGTCTCTACTAAAAATACAAAAATGAGCTGGGTATGGTGGCGCACACCTATAATCCTAGCTACTCAGGAGGCTGAGGCACAAGAGTTGCTTGAACCTGGGAGATGGAAGCTGCAGTGAGCTGAGATTGTGCCACTGCACTCCAGCCTGGATGACAGTGTGATACTCTGTCACAAAAAAAAAAAAAAAAAGAAAGAAAACTATGCAATTGAGAAAAATAGGGTTCATGTTCAAACTCTTAATATTTTGTAAATCTTTATTATAAGGCTATTCCTGCTTATAATAAAATATTTAAATATTAGGGGAATTCTTGGCACCAAAAAAAACAAACTGTATCATTGACGCCAATGGGGCCAGGAACTTAATTGTTGCCAGTAATAATCTCTTTTTTCTCTCTTGTTTTCTACATGTCTTTTTCTTTCTCCATTACTACATCCAGTAGCTCCACTGACACATTTTAAGTACTCTGCAATGATGAAAAGAGTCAATATTCCTGACACATCTGAAGTAATGACTAATTGGTTGGACTAGACTCACTTGCTCATGCCTCAGCCAATCACTACTGCCAGGTCTTGGAGCTGATGACAGTCTCCATTCAGAAGTCATGTCCAAAATGATGGAAGGAAAGATGTTATATAGATGTGACGCCAGGGAATTTGCTGTGAGCTAGGCAGCCACACCAAATGTTATTTACTGTTCTACTATTGTTTTTACTGTTGGGTACTTGCATAGCACCTTATATGCTTACTTCATTTAAATTTTCTATTAACCTTTTTATGTTGGGAACTGGAGCCCAAAGAAATTGTGTGTTCCCAAAGTTACCCAGGTAATCAATGGCACGGCCTGGATACATAAGGACCTTGAAAGCCAGAAGAGCAGCCTATGTGGTAGGAAACAGATAAATATTAAAGGCTTTTTAGCCAGATAATCCCTATCTTATGAAAATGCACATAATAGAATAACAAAGCAGCAAAAGGGTGAGGTGCAGTGTCTCACACTTATAATCCCAGCACTTTGGGAGGCCAAGAAAGGAGGACTGCTTAAAGCCAGGAGTTCAAGACCAGCCTCCCAGGAGTTCAAGAACAGCCTGAGCAGCATAGCAAGACCTCATCTCTACTAAGAATAAAAGTTATCTGGGCATGGTGGCACACATCCATAATCCTAGCTGCTTGGGAGGCTGAAGTAGGAGGATCCCTTGAGCCCAGAAGTTCAAGGCTGAACAGTGAACTCTGATTATGCCACTGCACTCCAGCCACGATGACAGAGTGAGACTGTGTCTCAAAAAAAAAGAAAAAAAGAAAAGGCAGCAAAGGTAAGTTCAGAGACCCAGAGGATGGAAGTAGAAGGTCCAACATATATCTAAGAGTTTCAGGAGGAGAGAAGGAAGGAGAGGTGATACCAGAGATGATGTTTGAGAAATTTTTGGACTTAAAAAATGTGAG
Organism: Cacajao melanocephalus; assembly: GCA_963573385.1. Classification (NCBI taxonomy): domain Eukaryota; kingdom Metazoa; phylum Chordata; class Mammalia; order Primates; family Pitheciidae; genus Cacajao; species Cacajao melanocephalus. The sequence continues at coordinate 44,157 of CAUYLG010016094.1, forward strand.
TTGTCAGATCAAAGGAGTATTCTGTCTCAAGCAGAATAAATTTTGGAAATTGAGACCTGTACATAGCAGTGAAATTAAAGAATACCAAACATGACAAAATTATGTTAAAAGTTACCCCTAAGAAAAGTCAAGTTACCCTAAGAGAAGTGGCTGTCATCCTGTCAGCAGATTTATCAGCAACAGTTGGTGACAGAAGATGATGAAAAATATTTTTGAAGTATTAAGAGACCAAAACTGAGATACTAGAATTTTATACCTAGCTAAACCATCTTTCAAGAGAAAGGACAAAATAAACACATTTTCAAAATTTAGGATGCACACATACTCATTGAAAGAAGTCCTAGAGAATATACTCCAACAACAAAAAGGCCGAACCCTGAAGAAAAAATAATTAGCAAATATCTTGGTTAATATGAATCAAAGTACTTTTTAAGTGCTAGTATTTTGGAATTTTAAAACCAGGTGAAATTAAAATATTATCTGTTAATATATGGTAGATGATGGTAGGTGGAAGTTTTGAGCTAAAGTATTTTAGAATTATTTTATTTAAAAGCAATGAAATATGCCTTCACTTTAGACTTTGACAAGTTGTATTGGTTAAAGTTCTTTGTTGTAAACAACAGAATCCATGAAGGAATTTTTACAATTTATAACAAAATTATTCAGAGAGCTGGAAAAACAATCCTGGGCTAAACTTGTAGGAAAAAAATGCCCTAAACCATTCCAGAACTAACTGGCATGCTTTTTCCATCAAACACCAAATACCCGCAGCTCAACTTTTCTTTATTTGCTCCTGCTCCCAGGATCAGGGCCAGTTCTGTGTCTGGAACTTTACCTTGTAACCAGGAGAGTAGAAGCTATGTGCAGAGCTTGTATCCTCACATTCCTTATATTTCCAGGGTACATCTAGTAAGTAGAGCCTATGTCACAGGCCTACATTCTAACTGCAAGAGAGGCAAGAAATTTGAGTTCTGAATTCTATTCTGAGTAGGTAGGACCTATAATCAGAAAAGTATTTCAAATATAGAAAGGCTATTTAAAAGATTATGGCAACCGTGAATATGACATAATCCATTACTGATATACATGTTAAACATTTAAAGGTATTCACCAAAATAAGAGAAATAGAATATGGAACTTCCAAACCTATAGAGGAAAAAAAATGGCTTAGAGAAAACTTAGTTAATGGAATAGTAGGCAAAAAAAGAAAAAGAGAGGCAAGTTAACAGCATGATAAATAAGAAACTCAAATGAGATCGTACAAAGAAGTCCAAGGATATTGTTAATCACAAAAAATATAAATGGATTCAATCTGCCTATAAAAAAACAACAAACACATTCAGAATAAGTTGTTTTTTTTTTTAAAAAAAGACTTTGCAAGCTATATGGTTAAAACATTGCAAAAATTTAGGTAAAGGATTGAAAAAGGAACTATACATGAAGAAAATATTAATCAAAAGATTGTTCATCTAATATTAATATCAGGCATAAGAATTTAAGGCAAAAAGGATTGATCGGAATTAACAAGTAATGTGTAGTCATCATAAAAGGAACTTTCCACCAAAAAGATAAACAGCCACTATGTATTCATGAACTTGTGTGCGTCTAACCACATAAAGCAAAATTTGATGAAACTACATAGAGTAATTGGCAAATGCCCCATTAAAAACAAGCCGGTCATGGTGGCTCATGCCTGTAATCCTAGCATTTTGGGAGGTTGAAGCTGATGGATCACTTGAGGTCAGGAGTTCAAGACCAGCCTGGCCAACATGGCAAAACCCCATCTCTACTTAAAATACAAAAACTAGCTGGGTGTGGTAGCGCGTGCCTGTAATCCCAGCTGGAGGCTGAGGAAGGAGAATCCCTTGAACTTGGGACTCAGGTTGCAGTGAGTTGAGATCGTGCCACTGCACTCCAGTCTGGGCAACAGAGCGAAACTCCTTCTCAAAAAAAAAAAAAAAAAAAAAATACAGTAATAGAGAAGCAGACGAGAGGACCGAATGCCATAAAATCAATAAGCATGATATTATGTGAGATTATATGCACACACATATATAATCAATAGTTCATACCACTCCCCCAAGACACTAAGTCCAGCCATTTTAGAGGTGAATTTTATCAAACATGACCTTTTCTTTGTTTTGTTTCACAAATAGTAGCTAACATCAAGTGTATTAACACCAACACTCCTGATGCAGCAAATGCTTCTCACACATCTTTTATTTTAACCCAACCCTCTTACATCCAAATTTTTGACAAGTACAGTTATTTTAAAAATAGGGCCATTCAGAACCATTTCATTTATTCAAAAGCTTTTTCAAGAGAATTGCTACTTAACTGCTACAAGTATCTCTCTGCTGCTGACATCTTTTCTGTGGTTGGAGTAGATGAAAAATATAAATAATAGACTACATAAGAAAAATGTTTTACAATTGTATACATAGTATAAATAAACTCTGTAAAAAAATAAACAAAAATAAGCAAACATCTATGAATAGAAAAACTAAAAGACCAGAAGACAGTATACCATAATATTAAATGACATTATGTTTGAGTGACAGAAGTATGAGTGATTTTTTCATTTATCTGTATTTTGCATGTTTTCTTTAGTGAGAAATCATTAGTTTCCAAATATGTTGGCATTTTATATAAACTTAAATTGTAATAATTTTATTGCCACATTGGAACAAAAAAAGACATGACATACAATGAAAATAACTATCAGAACTGTAAAATATTCTAACTGTATCAATAAGTACATTGGTTATAAATGAACTAGACATCCCCACTAAAAGGCAGATATTATCAGATTGAATAAAACAAGATATACACCTGAGATTCAAAGACATAAGTAGTTGAAAATGAAAGATGGAAAAGACACATTATGCAAACAGTAACCACAAGAGATCTGGAGTGGCTACATTAATATCAAAATAGTGAACTAAACTTAAGAAATATTACCAGAGACATTTTGGTAAAGGGTCAATACATCTACAATGATAAACGTTATATGAGAACTGACCTCCAAAATAATGAATGAAGCAAATTCACCAATAGTAGAGATTTAAATATAAGAAAACAATCCCATTTATAATAGCGTTAAAAAAATGCTTAGGAATAAATTTAACCAAGGAGGTGAAAGACTTGTACACACAAAACTATATAACATCATGAAAGAAATTGAAGAAGACACAAATAAAAGGAAAGATATCTTGTGCGTGTGAATCAGAAGAATGAATATTGTTAAAATGTCCATACTATCCAAAGCAATATACATATTTAGTGCAGTCCCTATCAAAATCCTGATGCCATTCTTCATAGAAATAGAAAAACCGTCCTAAAATTTGAACTACAAGTGACCCTGAGTAGCCATAGGAATTCTCAGAAAGAAAAAACAAAGCTGGAGGCATCACACTTCCTGATTTAAAATTATATTTCAAAGCTATAGTATTGAAAATAGTATGGTATTGGCATAAGGACAGACACATAGACCAGTGGAATGTAATAGTCCAAAAATAAATCCAAACATACATGATTAATTTTTAACAAGGGCACCAAGGGGACATAATGGGGAAGGGATGATCTCTTCAATAAGTGATGCTAGGGAAACTGGATTTTCACATGCAAAAAAAAAAGGAAATTGGACCCTTATACCATGCACAAAAATCAGCTTTAAATGGATAAATTATCTGAACATAAGACCTGAAACCATAAAAGTACTAGAAGAAAACAAAAGGGAAAAACTTCTTTACATGGCCTTGACAATGATTTTTTGTGCATCACACCAAAAGCTCAGGCTACAAAAGCAAAAATATGTAAAAAGAGCTATAACAAACTAAAATGCTTCTGTACAGCAAAGGAAACAACAAAATGAAAAGGCAACCTACAGATTGGGAAAAAATATTTACAGACCGTATCTCTGCTGAGGGGCTGATATCTAAACTTTATAAAGAACTTACACAACTCAATAGCAAGAAAACATATAAGCTGATTTAAAACTGGGCAAAGGACCACAATAGATATATCTCCAAAGATGGCATAAACATGGCTAACAGGTATTTGAAAAGATGTTCAACACCACTAATTATCAGGGAACTCAAAACTGCTGCGAATTACCACTTCATATCAGTTAGGATAGCTGTTATCAAAAAGACAAGAGATAAGTATTGGCAAGAGTGTGGAGAAAAGGGAACCCTTGTACACTTTTGGTGGTAATGTAGATTGGTACAGCCATTATGGAAAACCATATAGGAGTTCCTAAACAAGGGCCAGGCACCGGTGGCTCACGCCTGTAATCCCAGCACTTTGGGAGGCTGAGGCTGGCGGATCACCTGAGTTTGGGAGTTTGAGACCACCCTGATCAACATGGAGAAATCTCATCTCTACTAAAAATACAAAATCAGCCAGGCATGGTGGCACATGCCCGTAATCCCAGCTACTCAGGAGGCTGAAGCAGGAGAATTGCTTGAACCTGGGAAGTGGAGGTTTCTGTGAGCCGAGATTGCACCATTGCACTCCAGCCTGGGCAACAAGAGTGAAACTCTGTCCCTCCCCCAAAAAAAGTTCCTAAGCAAAAATAGAAGTGCCGTATCACCCAGAAATCCCCTTTCTGGGTATATACTCAAAGAAAATGAAATCCACACAAAGATATCTGCACTCCCATGTTCATTGTGGCATTATTCACAATAGCTAATATTTGGAAACAATCTAAGTGTCTGTCAGTAGATGAATGAATAAAGAAAATGTGTTATATATACTTACACAGTGGAATATTATTCAGCTTTAAAAAAGGAAGGATCCTGCCATTTGCCACAGCATGGATGAACCTGGAAGATATTATGCTAAGAGAAATAAACCAGACACAGAAAGAAAAACATTGTATGATCTCATTAATATACAGAATCTTAAAAAAAAATCAAATATACAGAAATGCAGACTAAAACAGTGGTTATTAGGAGCAAGGTGGGAAGTAGAGAAAATGGAAGAGGTAGTTCAAACGGCAAAACGTTGTAGGATGAATAAGTCTAGAGATCTAATGTACAAAATGAGGACTGTAGTTGATAATTGTGTATTACGTTTGAGATGTTTGCTAAATGAGTAGACTAGCTGCTTTGCTACACAAAATGTGAGTGCCACACACTGTGAGATGATGGATATGTTAATTTGCTTCACCATAGGAACCATTTTACTACCCATATGTATTTCACAAAATCATATTGTATACTTTAAATATACACAGTAAGAATTCCTTTAAAAAGATTTCAGTACCCCACTTTCAATAATTGATAAAATGAAGACTTTAACACTGTCAATTAACTGATATTTATGAGACGCCACTGAATGACTTCAGAGTACCCATTCTTTTGAAGTGCACATGTGACATTCTCCAGAATAGACTATGCGCAAGAGCCCAAAACAAGTCTCAATAAAATTTTTAAAAAGATTGTAATTGTACAAAGCATTGCTCTGACCACAATGGAATTAAGTTAGAGATCTATAAGAGAAAGAAACCAGAGAGAACACCAAATATTTGGAAATTAAACAACACACTTCTGAATAACCCATGAGTCAAAGAAATCACAAGAGAAATAAGTTTTACTGAATGAAAACAAAAACAACATCAAAATCTATTGGATATGTCTTAAGTAGTACTTAAAAAGAAATGTAACTTTTTCTGATATATAGATATCTATATCAAAAAAGAATAAAAGACTTAAAAAATGTAAGCTTCCACCTTAAGAAACTAGAAAACAAAGAGCAAGCTAAGCCCAAGACAAGCAGAAGGAATAAAATAATAAATATTAGAACAGAAAAATGATAAAAAATTTTAATCCCTAAAGGTTTGTTCTTTCAAAAGATCAACAAAATTGACAAACCCTTAACTACTCTGACCAATAAAACAAGAGAAACATCACTAATTACCAAAATCAAGAATGAAAGAGGAATAAAGCACCAAAAAAACTCCACTTGATTTGCTCAATAGAGTAGGAAGAACCAGCAAAGGAGATTGAAATAAGAGAAACCAGAAACCAAGAGAGAATCTATTTCAATAAGAGAGAGTGGTCAACTGGTTTAGTGGTGCTAATTCCTATAAAAGAAAATGAGAACTGACTATTGGATTAGACCATGTGGAGTTGGTTGATGACCTTAGGAAGAATTTCGGGGAAATAGCATAAATAAAATCTGAATGGAATGACTTGTAACAAAACTCACTGTAAGAAGTGGAAAAAATGAATACAGACAACTCTTTCAAGGGGTTTTATTCAAATTAAGGACCGTAGAGATATGGAGTAGTGGGGAGAGATAAGAAGCCTAAGTGAAGATGTTTTTGTCATTTAAGATGGGAGATGTTATATGTATAGACTGAGGAGTAATTGAAAGTTAAAAGGGGGAAAAGTTGGTGATGCAAGAGAGTTGATACCTGCAGGCACAAAGTCCTTGAGAAGGCAAGAGGGAATGAGATGTAGTTCAGAAGTAAAGCCTGTCAGGAATTCTAAAGGGTCTGAGATTTTATTGTATTTATTGTATTGTATTGTAATCTAACAAGTTAGCCTGCCACTATTTCATGGATGCTCAGCAAACAGGAAACTCCTAGGTCAAAGACAAAGTCTTTGATTTCTCACAGCACCAGTTCCCTGTACCCCAATTCCCCAGAACAATGTGAAGAGGGCCAGGTGACACCTGCATATACAGTGAGTTGCATTACAAGTGAGGAACTCTGAACTTAGGGAACCTGAATCTTTTATATTGGGTGATAAAGATGTGTGCCCTTTGCGCCAGAGACATTGTTTTAATACATTGAACAGTAAACATTCTTGCTGTTTGTTCCAGAGGGAGACACTATCTCTATCTTCCAAGGCTACTAAATATTCAAACATCCTTGATTACATAGTCTAGAACAAGGAAATGTGAACGACTCATAGGGAATTGTCTCTCAATAGAGTTTAGCCTTTAGTAAGAGCTTGGACACCTCATCCATTTTAAATGGTGGAAGTTGAGGGGTGGAGAAGATAGATTATTGGAAAATACCTCTCTTTTGCTTTTATTTTTTTCCCTAGCAAATCAATAGATAAAGGTTTCAGTTAAAATTGAGGAGTGGGCGACAAGAGTATAAGGTTTAAAGAGAGATAAAGCTGTCTAGAAGAGTAGGAGACGGTTGACCAAGGAAATGTAGAATTATTGGGTACTGCTGAAGACACTCCTATAGTCTGTGATCATAAACTTAAGCAGTCAACACTATTGTGTCTGTTTTATACAGGTTCATTTCATGCTCGAGTGCAGGAAAAGATCAGGCAGAGAGTGGCTTTAACCAAGACTTGAGTTTTTTCAGGACAGTATAAGAAAGAATCTGGCAAGGGCCTTAGGAGTATACACCCACAAACCCTTAACTAGGATGATTACAGTAATAGATCATGGAATCTAGGCTGGATAAAGAGGAGGGTGAGGAAAGGCTGGCCTGTGAAAAATTGATGAGGCCCAGGGATCAGAGTTCCTGATGGGATTAACGAAGAGTTAGAGTGGGTGTTTTAGAGTAAGTGAACTAAGAAGACAGGAGGTAGTCAAATAATGGAATGCCTAAAATCAAGGTTTTAGAGTAACAATATATGATGAGCATGGGAATGGGTAGTTAAGGGGTGGAGAAAAAGATCATTAGAGGTGAGGAGGTCAAGAAACTGAGTGACCAGAGTGTCAGATGTATCATTTAGTGTTTGTTGAAGTCACCAAGAGTAACAAGTCTCAGTGGAAAGACAGGGACCTATATACTAAAATTTTGAACGATTGAGAAGAAATGACTGAAAAGTCAGCAACATAGAGGGGTGGCAGGTGCCATGGACTGATGGCAAACGATTCCCTTATTTAATAAATATTTATTTACATATGACCAACTGATTACTGTGGGAAGAACAACTTATCACATCCTCAGAGATTATATACTAATTGGAAGATAATACCTTCATCCATCAAAAGTGAAACAGTAAGGCAAACATTGCAGTACGATGAGGCAGAAAGACCACTTGCCTAAGGGTCATAAAATCTGATTATTGTAAGTTCCAGTCTTGTCAGTAATTAGCTGTGAGCCTGGATAAATCAATTAAACTCATCAGGCCTCAGTTTCCACATTTGGATACAGATGAGAAGATTCTCACATTTTCTCAGGGCCTAACATTTCATAATTCTATGAACTACAGCAATAGCTATTTCACATGGAAATTGGGGAGAGTAAATAAACATGACTGTCCAGATTTTACAGACAAAAGAAATTGAACCTCGAAGGACTATATAATTTGTCCAGCATCAGAATGTGAAATCAGGTTCATTGTTGTTTGTGTTAGATCATATAATGCAGAGCAGACAGCCTAATCTATGTTTGTTTCTGTCCACTTTCCTGAATTTTTGTTTGTCTTTCCATTATCTCTGTTTGGTTCTAGCTAGGTCAGGATTGCTTATGTCAAAGAAACAAAATACCACAAGAATTTGTAACTGTAACAATAATGTTTAACACAACTTTGAACACATTTTTACAGGAAGCAAAGAAGTATGTTGCCCTCCAGGAAATGTGTATTGCTCTAATGTAATTAAGTTGACATGAATTTCCCTGGTAGGCAATGTAAGGAATGGGTCCATTAACCCTTGACATCAGAAAATGTTGGGGTTGGATTAGATGTCAAGGTTGGGAAGGATATTATTTGGGTGAAGGGGTCCATTAATTGTTGTTCTATTTTCCTTTCTAGCTGTGTTGTTACCCCCATGTTCTTGAATACGTGCAAGCATATTCAGTGATACTTTGAGATCCAACTATATGCTAGGTACTACTGTAAGGACTAGAGGCATTGTGGAGAGCAAGATGGCTAAGGTATCCGTCCTATCTCCCTTTGTTAGTCTATACTGAATGATGAAGGTGGACATAAACAAGGAAGTGAATAAATAAGATATTTTTCAGAGCATGATCAATGTTATGAAGAATATAAAACAGAATAACAAGATATCTCTTACCATGTTTTCCATTCCCCCCATCTAGAAAATAAGAGACGTAAGAGTTAGGACCTTGTCTGTTACATTTCTCAGTGTACTGACTATGCCTTGGTTAGTGAGTTTTGGCTGTGGACTTCTTTAGATAGGATAGTCAGGAAAGGTATCTGTAAGGTATCCTGAGAGCTGAGAACTAGAAAATAAGGAGTTTCCAGCCAAAGATCTGGAGAAGAATCATTCTGGGGAAGAGCAATGTAAAATTCCCAAGGAAGCAACAAGTTCAGCATAGTTAAGAAACATGGAAGGAAGGCCAGTGTGGCTAGAAAATTGTAAGGGTAGAAGTTTAAATTTTAATTTAATTACTGTGGTAAGCCATTATAGGTTTTTTTTTTTCTTTTCTGGCTATGTTTTCTTCCTCTAATTTTATTTCCTTATTTTTTTCCTAAAGAGTTTTATTCAGGGATTTTAAATGACCTTATTTTTATTTTTAAAAGTTTACCCAGACAGTTTTTGGGGAATAGAGTGAGAGTAGCATGAGAGGAAGCAAGAGATCTGTTAGGAGATGAGTGGTGTTGGTGGGCTGGTGCAGGGGAAGAAGTATTGAGCAGTAATTGAGTTTGAGATATGTTCTAGTAGACTGGGTGTGGTGGTGCTTTGGGAGGCCCAGGCAGGAGGATAGCTTAAGGCTAGGAGTTTGACAGTTTGAGAGATATATTCAAAAGATAGAACAACAAGACTAGCTGATTGACTGGATATGGAGTGAGAGAAAAAACAAGAAAGACCCTTGCTTTGGCCTGAGTAACTTGGTGGTAGTAGTGCCACTAACAGGGACACTGGGAGAGGAGCAGAGTTTTTCTAGGGAAAATCAAGCAGTTGTTTTTGCCCATGTGAAGCCTACAGCGCCCGTTAGATCTCCAAATGGATATGTAGATTAAATGGTTGATATGTGAGTATGGCAAGATGTCAGAACTGAAGATATTATCCTTCTGTGAGTCATTGGCATTTAGATGCTATGTAAAGCCACAAGACTGAGTGAGATCATCAAGGGAGAGCATGTATGTATGAGCAGCAAGGACTAAGCCTTGAACATTTTTGCCTTTGAAAAATACAATATTTTATAGACTAGAAGTACATTATTTACCAGGTAAATCAGTCAGTTTTAAAAACCCACTTTGTCTTCCTTTCTCAGCAAGTAGTGGGAGGCCATCTTAGATGTAAGCTGTCCTGGTGAGAAGCTCTAATCACACAGCAGCCCTTGGGACTTGCCCGTATGTCATCAGATACGCAAGGAAAGACTCTGGTTCCATTATGCCTCTGTCTCTCTTATCACAAGTCTTCCCTTACTCCTCCAGGCCACAGTGATTCCTCTTTCTCCTAATTCTCCTTCTTCATTACTTTCTGTACCTTTGCAGACATTCCTCCTGGTGTTGTAGCTACTTATGCAGAGCAGATGCTCTAATATGTGTTTGTTTACCTTAACTTATACAAAGTTTGTATTTGTCTGTTGGTTATCTCTAGACCTAACTAGGCAATGATTGCTTATCACCCCCACTTTCAACAATGTTATAATTTCCTCAAGGGCAGGTTATTCTTATATATCTTTCTATCCCTTATCATGTTCTGTATTTCCCCATTTGGAAAATAAATACCACAAGAGCTAGGATATTGTCTGTTATGTTCACCACTGTACTCTTTGACAAAGTCTGAAACAGTATTCTTGAATACACACGGGTAGAATGAAGGAATATAAAAGCTGTTGATAGTTGTCTAGATAGATGATTAAGTACCCTGCCTACAAGCAAGATTTTCTCCCTTTTCCTTGGTAGACGTAACCTCCACTTTTGGTCCCCTTTTAAAACCATTATATGCAGAAGCGTTTCACTTCTTATCACTTTTATGGACTCTTTCCACACGTTCTGCCAGTGCTCAAGTAGATAAGAATAGGCATATATTTATGGCCTGTATAATGCATATATGTAGTTGAAATCTGTGATGGATTGTCCGCAAAGATGGCCATCAACCATTTCTTTCATCTTTATATGTGTACATTGCTCTTCGCAAGAAGAGATGGGAGTCTGTTTCCTCTCCTCTTGAATATAGGTGGCCATGTGACTAGCTTTGGCTAATAGAATGCGGTAGAAGTGATGTTATATAACTTTGGGGCCTGGGCCTTAAGAGGTCTTTCAACTTCCAGTTTTGCTGTTTTGGGATTTGGGCACCATGTTTAAGAAGCTTGGCCTTCTGGATGTTGTAAGACCACATGGAGAGAGAGAAGCCTAGCTAGCACCCAACCATTCCAGCCACTACAAGTGAGGTACAAAATATGTGAATAAAGTCATCTTGCATTCTCTAGCTCTAGCCAGGCTATCCCAGCTTCCTCAGGAGTCACGAAGCAGCCACCCCATGAAGCAGAGACAAGCCATTCTTCAGGAGTCCCACCCTAATTGTACAATCATGACAGATAATAAATGGTAGTTGTTGTTTTAAGCCATACTTTTGGACATGATTTGTTATATAGCAGTAGATAACTGAAATAGGATCTGTTTCGGGACTTCTTTTATGACAAAACTTCCAGAAAGACATTGCATTTAAAAGAACAGCTTCTACAATTTGTAGCAAAATTATGATGTAATTATCTTTTGTCCTAGCAGTCATCCTTCTAGGATTCTATCCCACATATACTCTGGCAAAAATACAAAGAGACATATTGACTATTCATTGCAGCACTATCTAAAATAGCAACAAACTTTAAACAATTCAAATGTCTATCAGTAGGGAACTCATTGAATATGTTATATAACATCTACATGACAAAGTAATATGCAGCTATAAAAAAGAAATGAAGAACACCTCTGTAAACTGCCATAATCACCAAGGTATGAGGTTGAATGAAAAAAAGCAATGAATGAAAAAAAGAGAAAATTATGCATGGTATGATATGCTATTGTTTAACTTATTTTTTAAAGGAAAGATAAAATAGAAAAACTTTAGGGTGTGCGTGCTGGCTCACGCCTGTAGTCCCAGCACTTTGGGAGGCTGAGGCAGGTGGATCACCTAAGGTCAGGAGTTTGAGACCAGCCTGGCCAATATAGTGAAACCACATCTCTACTAAAAATACAAAAATTAGCCAGGTGTCGTGGTGGGCGCCTGTAATCCCAGCTACTCAGGAGGCTGAGGCAGAAGAATTTCTGGAACCCGGGAGGCAGAAGTTGCAGTGAGCCGAGATTACGCCATTGCACTCCAGTCTGGGCGACAGACAAGACTCTGTCTCAAAAAAAAAAAATTTAAAAGAAGTTATTACCTTAAGGGAGGAAAGGAATGGGGTAAATGATAACACAGAAATACAATCTGCAAACTCTAGACTGTAGGAAACTATAGCACAAATAACCTGGTTTCTTCCATAAGTAAAATTTACAAGTAAATTTAGTTTCTTCTACAAGTAAAATTTAAAGAAAACAAAAAAGGATGGAATGGGAACCTTGTGATTAAAAAGAGGAACTTAAGAGGCATACCAACCAATTGCAATTTATGAACTAATTTGTATTCCAATTTGAATAAATAAACTGAAAAAGTTTATGAGACAGTGGGGAAATTTAAACACTGGTTGGATATACAGTGCTATTAAGGGAATTATTATTTAGGTATCATAATGATAGAAAGGTTATATTTTTAAAGAAGCTTTACATATTAGACACATACTGAAATTTTTATGGATGAAATGATATTGTACCAGGAATTACTACAAAATAATTAGATGAATTGGTGAAGTGGGTGAAGTTATAGATAAAACAGAATTGTCCATGAGTTGGTAATAAATGAATCTGGATAATTGGTTCATAGAAGTTCATTCTGTTGTCTTCTTTACTTTTGTATGTATAGTTATCCCTTGGTATCCAAGGGGGATTAGTTCCAGGACCCCTGCTGATACTATAATTTGTGAATGCTCAAGTCCCTTATATAAAATAGTATTGTTTAATCTATGCACATCCTCTTGCATACTCAATTATCTCGAGATTACTTATAATACCTAACACAATATAAATGCTATATAAATGGTTGTTACATTGCATTGTTTTTTAATTTGTATTGTTTTTGTTTTTATATTATTTTTGTTTTTTGAATATTTTAAAAAGTTTTTCAATTTGTTTTTTTTGTTTTTATTATTTTAATTGACACATAAGAATCATATTTATGGGATACAGTGTGATATTTTGATACATGTATATAATCTGTAATGATCAATTCAGGATAATTAGCATATCTATCACCTCAAACATTTATTTCTTTGTATTAGGATCAAATAGTTTCCATCCATGGTTGGTTGAATCTACATGAAGGCAGAACCCATGGATATGGAGGGCTGACTGTATTTGAAATTTTTCAAAACAAAAAGTTAAAAAGGAAAGCCTCTGAGACCCAGCATTTTAAGAGCACTGAATTTGTTTTCTTCATGATATCATACCTTAGGTCTATTACTCCAAGTAAATCCCATCTATATAAAATGGAAGTTATATCTGTAAAACTATGATGAGTATTTAGAACTGTCTGTGATTGACATCATGTCAGTGATTTTGAAGTTATAATGAGTTCTCAGAAGACCAGATGTTTTTGATAGTTTGCTTTGGGTTTTTTAAAATAATAGTTTCCAGTGTCACTATTGTCTCTTATACTTAGTAAAAGTTTTAACTAACATGAATAGTCTTTTTTTCCTCTCCCAAACATGTGTTATCATTCATTCACTCAATTAACACATTCTTTTTTTTTTTTTTTTTTTGAGACAGGGTCTCACTCTGTCACCCAGGCTAGAGTGCAGTGGTACAATCATGACTCAGTACAGCCTTGACCTTCCGACTTCTGGGCTCAAGCAATCTTCACACCTCAGCCTTTCAAGTAGCTAGGACTATGGACACGTGCCACCATGTCCAGCTAATTTTATTATATTTTTGTAGGACAGGGTCTCACTATGTTACCCAGGCTGGTCTCGAACTCCTAGGATCAAACCATCTTCCTGCTTTGGCCTCCAAAGTGCTGGAATTATAGGCATGAGACACTGTGCCCAGCCTTAACACTTATTTTTTGAGTGACTACTTTTAGAGCTGCTGGTATTGGGGAAATGGTGCTGCTAGCTAACAAGAGTCTGCAGCCCTGCAGCACAAAATTGTCAACATGCATGCCCAAATGCTTACAATACCTTGGAATAAGAGGGCTAGAATTGAAGTCTTTCAAAGGACATAGAAAGGGCCTGGTTGTTCTTCCTCTAGCAGGAGATGAGAGGAGAAATCTTGAAAGGGGATGAAAGAGTCTGTTGAGATGCTGGTTCTGGGTAAAGAATACCAACAGACTGGGTATAGCTTATTTTGGAGTAAAGATGTAACCTAATGCTTTTTAGGTTATAAAATTCTTTCATTTTTAAATACCTATTATCTCTTCTCTGAACCAAAATGAATGACCTATATCAGTGGTTCTCAAAGTGTTGTGATCCCTGGATCAGCAGCATCACTATTCCCAGGAAACTGGTTAATGCAACTGCTCAAGCTCCACTCCAGACCTACTGAGTCTGCAGCTCTGCAGCTGGACCAGTGACCTATGTTTTAGTAGGCCTTCCACATGATGTTAATGCTTGCCCACATTTGAGAACCACTGATTTAGATAAAACTAGTAATTGTTTCATAAATTTAAAGAAGGAGAAAGAAGCCTGTCCTTTAGCCAAGTTAAAAAAAAAAATAGATGATTATAGGGGAAATTTTGAGAGCATCTAAGGTTAAAAAAAAAATAGGTAGGCTGGAGGCCTGGCAGAGCAGTAGTTGTGGAGAAACCAGTGCTCCACAGACAGAACCACAAACACTAAACTGGGTAGCTGCTATCCGCCACTCAGGAGCAAATGCAGACTAGAGATTTATGGGGACCAGGTCTCCAGTATCCTTCTCTAAGATACCAATCCTTAATTCAAGAAACCCAAGGCCAATAGCTAAGTATAAAAGTTATTCTCTGAGAGTGAGAATACATAGATAAGGGATAATGGATAATAAAGCTGTATGAGGCCAGGCATGGTAGCAGTTGCGGTGGCGCACACCTGTAATCCTAGAACTTTGGGAGGCCGAGGTGGGCAGATCACCTGAGGTCAGGAGTTGGAGACCAGCCTGGCTAACATGGTGAAACCATCTCTACTCAAAATACAAAAATTAGCTGGGTGTGGTGGTGTGCACCTTTAGTCCCAGCTACTCAGGAGGCTGAGGCCATTAAAAACACAGATCCCTTCTATCATTTTATTATTTTAAAGTATGTAGAATGGCCAACCTTTCATTTGTACATCACTTCATCTTTGCTTCTGGGAAGGAAGCCGGAGGAAGGACAAGAGGATTTATCCAGTTATTTCCTCTGTTTAAGAAGTTGTGGTAGGCTGAATAATGGCTATCCCAAATATGTGCATTCTAATTCCCATAACCTATAAATATGTTACCTTATGTGACTTACTAGTCCTTTTTCACACTGCTGATAAAGACATACCCAAGACTGGGAAGAAAAAGAAATTTAATGGACTCACAGTTCCATGCAGCTGGGGAGGACTCACAATAGTGGTAGAAGGTGAAAGGCACTTCTTACATGGCAGTGGCAAGAGATAATGAGAAAGAAGCAAAAGTGGAAATCCCTTATAAAACCATCAGCTCTCATGAGACTTATTCACTACCATAAGAATAGTATGGGGGAAACCGCCCCCATGATTCAATTATTTCCCACAGTGGAGGATTATGGGAGTAATTTAAGATGAGATTTGGGTAGGGATACAGAGCCAAACCATATCAGTGACAAAAGGGACTTTGCAGGTTTGATTAAGTTAGAGATGCTGAGATGGGGAGATTATCCTGCATTATTTTAGTGGGCCCTATAAATCATAAAGGTCCTTATCAGAGAGGGGCATGAAAGGGAGAAGATGTAAAGACAGAAGCAGTATCTATCCATTCATTTATCCTATCGGTTTTGTTTCTCTCCCAAACCCTGACTAAAACTGATTTTGGTGCCAGGAGTGAGGTGTTGCTATAGCAAATACTTACAAATGTGGAGTGGCTTTGGAACTGGGTAGTAGGTAGAGGCTGGAAGAGTTTTGAAGAGCATACTAGAGACAGCCTATATAGCCATGAATAAACTGTAAAAGGTGATTCTTGTGGGGGCTCAGAAGATGAGGAAAGCTTTAGAGAAAGGCTCAGTTTTCTCAGAGGCTACCTAAGTGCTCATGACCACACTGTTGGTAGAGGTATGAATGATAAAGGCCAATCTGATGAGGCCTCAGACAGAAATGAGAAATATATAATTGGAAAGTTCAGGAAAGGCAATCCTTGTTATAAAGTGACAAATAACATGGCTGAATTGTATGTGTCCTGCTGTTTTGTAGAAAGTAGAACTTCTGAATGATGAAATAGGATATTTAGTAGAGGAAATATCTAAGCAAAGTACTGAGAGTGCAGCATGGGTTCTCTTGACTGCTTATAGTGAATGCAAGAAGAGAGAAACAATTTTAAGATGGAATTTGCTATCGGAAAGGAAGCAAAAATTAAAGATTTGGAAAATTCTCATTCTGTAAAAAAATGAGAAAATGTATTCAGGAGAGAACACCAAGTGTATACCCAACAAACATTTGATAAGGAGATTAGTATGGATAGAAGTAAGCCAGATGCTATTTATCAAGACAATGACGACTGATCCTGAAAACATTTCAGAGATCTCTGGGGCTGCCCTATCCATCACAAGCCCAGAATACCAGGTCCTTGGGGCGGCAGAACAATTTCAAGGCTATGCTTCTTACATTCTAGTGCATGCTCTTTGGCCAACCCAGTTATGGTTCAAGTGGTCGTAGGTGTGGCTTGGGCTGCCTCTCCAGAAGGCACATGTGGTAAACCTTGACATGTGTCCAGGTGGTGCTAACTCTGCAGGCACACAGTGCAAGAGCTGTGGGGGCTTGGCTGCTTTCACCTATATGTCACAGGGTTCCAGAGAGCCTCAGAGCCTAGGCGGAAAATTGCCACAGGGGTGGTGACACTGAAAAGAGCCTTCTCTGGGGACTGCCTAGCAGAGCTGTGGGAGCAGGACTGACCCCAAGACCCTAGAATTGTGGAGCCACCAATGTGCATCTCCAGCCTGGAAGAGCTGCATACATCAGACTCCAACCCATGAGAGCTGTCTGTCACTTAAACAGCAAGGACATGAGAACAGGGCCACTTGGAGCCTTGGGGACCCAACTCCCATTCCCATGTCTCTAGAAGGTGAGACATCAAGTCAAAGAAGATTATTTTTCAAGCCTTAAGATTTATTATTTGCCATGTTGGATTTTGGACTAACTTGGGAACAGTTACTCATTTCTTCCTTCCTATTTCTCCCTTTTAGAATGGGAATGTCTATCCTGTACCTGTCCCACCATTGTATTTTGGAAGCAGATAACTTGTTTGGTTTCACAGACTCAATGCTGGAGGGGAAGTTGCCTCAGGATAAATTGTACCTTGAGTCTCACTCACTTCTGATTTACATATTTAGATAAGACTCTGGACTTTAGACTTTTGAGTTGATGCTGGAATGAGTTACAACTTTTGGGGCTATTGGGATGGAAAACATGTATTTTGTATTTGAGAGAACATGAATCTGGTGGGGAGGCAGGGGTGGAATGCTATAGTCTGAACGTTTGTGTTCCCCTAAAATTCATAGGTTGAAACTTAATCCCCAATGTGATAGTAATAAGAGGTGGGGACTTTTGGAGTTGATTAGGTCATGAGGGCTTAGCCCTCATGAATGTGATTATTGCCCTTAGAAGTCAAGGTGGCTTGTTCACCTCTTCTCCCATGTGACAGAGAACACAGTGAGAAGGTACTATTGATTAAGAATAGAACCTCACCAAATGCTGAATCATCTGGTACCTTGATCTTGGACTTCTTAGCCTCCAGAACTATACGTAATGAATTTCTGTTGCTTATAAATTACCCAGCCTAAGGTATTTTGTTATAGTGGTTCAAGTGGACTAAGACAACTTCTGACCTCCAGAACTGTAAAAAAATAAATTTATGTTTTAGTAAGCCAATGAATTTGGCAATTCATTACAGCAGCTATAAGAAATTAATACAGGAGTCTTCCCAGCAGTCCCTCTCAATAATTTCCATTGAGAATGGACTAGAATTTATCCCATTGGCCAAGGTTAAGTCAAATGACCACAAATGGCTGCAAAAGAACCTAGAAAGTATAATCTTTACTTAGACATATTGACAACTCCAATAATATGACAGTAAGTTAGTGAGAAGGAAGGGAATAATGGATGGTCAGTGGACAGCTAGAAACTTCTGCCAGTTACTGCTTAGGGAACATTTAATATGAGCCCATTACTTCGCTAAGCATTTTGCATACATTCTATTATTTATTCTTTATCCCCCTAGGTGGATAGATGTTATCTTTATTTTACTAATGGCTGTGCCTGTCTCATCATTGTATGGAAAATGTCTCTAAAAAAGACATTTAGGGGGAATTAAGTAGTGAGCTCATTAGATTATTTTCTGTTGGAGAAAAATGACTGTGTTACTGTTTTACTTTTTAAGACCAGCAACCAGTTTATAGTAGGGACACAATGAATGTTGATTGGATATGAATTTCTAAATGCCAATATTATATCCCAGATCTGACTCCAAAGTCCAAGTTTCTGTGCATGCACACATGTTCTCTCTCACACACATGCTCTCTCTTTCTCTCTCTCTCTCATTCTCTCTCTTGCTTTCTCACTTTCTCACACTCTGCTGGGTGTGTGTATGTGTGGTGTGTGTGTTTCTATAGTAGAAATTCTATTGATACTGTTGCCATTCAAGAAACTTTTAAGTGTGTAGTTAGAAGGCAAATTTATCAACATAAATTAGTGGTTGTGATAAAAAAAGATTAAGTCCAAGAGGAAGTAACATTGGCCAAAGCATCACATTGAGGGAACTCTCAAGGATACTTCATGTTATTGAAAGTGCAATATTGAAAGTGCAATGTTGGAAGCTAGTACAAGTTTAGAAAGGATATGACAGTTTGCCAAGGCATAGAAAAGATGCTTTGAAGGTAGGCACTATTCAAACTACTCCTGACAAGATTTTTACAAACAAACAAAACACTTTAATTATCAATGTTTCTAATGTTTTAAATCATCATCTATTGAAAAAATATTAGTTTTACTATTTTAAAAATATCCCTATACAATTTCAACTGAAAGTAAGAGAATTTTTAATGTTTGGGCCAAGAACTTTTTGGACCAATTATAGTTTTTCCTATTGATTAATAATATCACTTTGCATAATGTCTGCTTGCATGGTCATTTGTATGACTCTGCACTATCATGCTAAGTGAGGACTACCTGGTTATAGGTAAAACAAGGAATTCAAAATGATGGCATCATACTTATGTTTTAGCAATGTGTGTATTTTAAAGTATAATTGGAGTTTGGAAAATGATAAAAATACAGTAATATTGTAGAAACACCTGCAAATGCAAACCAGTAATTCACGTAGCTATTCAATGGTGTGTGACACATTTGAGACAGAGATTATCTGGGTATTCATTTGTCTGGAGAGAGAGGACAGGTATGAATGACCATTTTATGTCTCATCCTTGGAAAACATGGCAGCCAATGTCAACCTATCTTAAACATTTGCTCCCTTGAGTCATGAGTCTGTACCAATTGGAAGGCCATTAGGTGCAGGTACATCAGGACCCCAGCTCCTCTTGCTGGTCATTTCTCTTGGCCCTGCCATCTACTTGCATATTGGCTCAATTTCAGGCTGGCAGCTCATCATGACAGCTGTACCAGGCATTACATCCCAATGCTGATAGGGGCTGTCTTTTTTCCAGAGTCTCTTCAGGAGTAAGGAGAAGCCTGCTATGGTTTTGATATTTGTCCACTTCAAACCTCATGTTGAAAATTGACTCCCAATGTTGGAGGTGGGGCCTAGTGGGAGGTGCTTGAGTCATGGGAGCAGATCTCTCATGAATTGATTCATGTTCTTCTTTAGGGGTGAGTGAGTTCTCACTCGCTTAGTTTCCATGAGAGCTGGTTGTTAGCTGGGTGTTGTGGTGCACTTGTAGTCCAGACTACTCAGAAGGCTGAGGCAGGAAGATCACTTGAGCTCAGGAGTTGGAGGCTGTAGTGGACTATGATCACACCTGTGAATAGCCATTGCACTCCATCCTGGTCAACACAGTGAGACCCCATCTCTAAAACAAAGAGCCTGGCACCCCCCTCAACACACACCAATTTTGTTTCCTGTCTTTCCCTGTGATCTCTTTATACACTGGTTCCCCTTGGCCTTCCACCATGAGTGGAAGCAGCTTGAGGTCCTCAACAGATGCAGATGCCCAATCTTGAACTTTTTAGCTGTCAGAATCATGAGCCAAATAAACCTTTTTTTCTTACCCTGGCTTGGGTATTCCTTTATAGCAATGCAAAATGGACTAAGACAAAGCCCTCCAGCCAATCCCCGCCCACATCCTGTTGGCCAGACTATACCACATGGCCACTGTAGCAGTCAGAGTTCAGGATGAAAAACTAAAACCACTCTATGCATTCTGGATGTAAAAGGGCCCCTAATTCTCTATACAGAATTAATGGCACCCACTACTACTGAGAGAGTGGGAAGATGGGGATGAGGTTCAAAAGCTCTATTCTTGAATGTCAAAGGAGCTGACCCTCAAAGGTCTAAGCCTGGAACACCTAGGTGCATATTAATATTTCCTGAAGTTTGTACCAGGCAGCTACTAGGAATTTCTCATTTGCCCTGCTATACAGCTATAATCATATCCAGAGGAATAATGTTCTTGTCTTTCCAAATCTTATCTCTGTTCTTGTGAGTAATAAACTGGAATGAGACAGAGATGGTGATTCTAGGACACATGGTGGTAGTACTTTGCTGGCAGCAGAAAAATTCAGCATATTCACCTCTAAACCAGCCCCAGCAAGGGGAAAAGGCCACTGGGATTACCTTAGGCCCATCACGATTTATCTTTGATCCTAAAGGTAGAGTGTGGCACTCTCACCTGTGTCACATGGGGAATGGTTGAAACCCAACCAATTCAGGGCTTGACTAGTAAGGAAAACAAAGAAAAAGCTGTTGGTTAGACAAGCAGCAGTGCCTACTACATACTGCATAACAACATAATCATAATTTTCTTTGCAAATAAATATGTATGTTACCAAAGTAGCTAGCTATATAGTTTAAAGAAATATGCTGTATAACATTGACCATGCATACCTGTTATTACCGACAAGGTACAAACTCCTACAAGTTTTTCAGGTTTCGGGCTAAACTATAAAACTACAGTCAGCTGATTGATAATTTATAGTACTATTGTATTCTGTAAAAAGGCTTGTTTTTAGAAAATTCCTCCATTAGCTCTTCTCCTGCAGATAACAGGACAGATTTATTGATCTGCTGCTTTTATATGTGCCTTGCCAGCACCCCAGCAGATCCTAGATTTAATGAATTTATTTGCATGACTTGAATTCACAAAATCAGCCATCCCTTCTCTCTGCTGCTGATCTTCCTGATCTCATTTGGCTGCCACTTTACATCCCAGTTAATTTCATTCCAATTTCCTTAGAGACTCCAGGACCAGTCTTCCCCTGGGAAAAGGAAAGCTGATGACTGTGAGTCCATTTGGGGGCCCAAAAAAAAGAATGCAAATGTCAAGGGTGCTAATTTCTGATTTTCTCACCAGGGCTCCTTAGAGTAAATCCTTTTTATAAGAGAGCCCCAAGGACAAGCCTTTCTGGAGGGTATCAGGATAGTTATGTATGTGCAGGTGCCAGGGAGTGGCTTCTGTTCTAGAAGGGCCCCACAGCTCAGCATTTCCTCCCACATGCTTTCTTGAGTATGCAAGCTGCATATATATTTATAACTTTGCAGGAAAAATGTGAACTTTATTAGCAGAGATAACTGTCATAATTCAAGCAGTTGCACTCTATAGAGCAACCAGAGACTACAGGCATCAGGATTATGTATATTCAGTCAAATTATATGCAAATGTAGGGGAATTATGAGACACTAGGGATGAATGAGGAAGAAGGAAGGGCTAGAGTTGACCGTGCCTGTGGGGTACTGAAGGAGTCTAGAGAACATGTCTGAATGCTCTTCCAGGGAATGTATGTCCTTGAGGGCAGTAACTTCATCATGCAGTTTTGCATTCCTTCCTCTTAGTAGCAACCTTCAATAAGTGTTTGTTAAGTGAAGGAGTGAATGAAATGTTGACCTTGGCAATGCACAATAACTTCTGAATTGATCTGTGTGTATGCACATTTCCTCCCCTTCCTATTTAAACATTTATTCTAAATCAATGAAGCCACAGCTGTTCAAGTTAAGAGTCATACTTGCAATCACTATTAACCAAGTGAGTCTCCAAGCCAGTGGTTCTCAACCTTGACGACCAGTTAGAATGACTTAGGAGACATTTCAAAATCTCAATGCTCAGGCTTCATCTCAGATTAGAGAAACAATCTCTGGAGCTGAAGCCCAGGCATCAGAATTCCAAGGTTGAGTATCACTACTCTAAGCTAGCATGGAAACTGCCCTATCTGTGGAATTAGGAAACCTAGAAGAAATCCCTCAGCACAAAAAAGTGCTAGTGCCACTTTCACTAGATGTTCAAAGTGCAGATAAGTTGGGGGAAAAATCCGATGGGAGTTAGAAATGTGTTTTATTTATTTATTTTTATTTTTAATTTTTTTTCGATGGACCCTTGCTCTGTCACCCAGGCTGGAGTGCAGTGGCACGATATTGGCTCACTGCAGCTTCCACCTCCTGGGTTCAAGCAATTCTCCTGACTCAGCCTCCTGAGTAGCTGCGATTCTAGGTGTGTGCCGCCATGACTGGCTACTTTTTATTTTTAGTGGAGTTGGGATTTCACCATGTTGGCCAGGCTGGTCTTGAACTCCTGACCTTGGGTAATCTGCCAGCCTCAGCCTCCCAAAGTGCTGGGATTACAGGTGTGAGCCACTGTGCCAGGCCAGGCATGTGTTTTTGTACTCATCTGGAACTTGAGGGCTGGAGGTGTGTCACATGTCTAGGAGTACATAACACTTCAAACAACAAAATGATGCCATACTGTGAAAAGAGATGGGAAGCTATTGAATATCCCTCTCTTGCCCTGGCTAGTGGCCCCTCCCCAGCATTCAGGCTGGAGGTACACCTGAGCTCTGGGGCTCTCTGCCTGATACCCAGTGGTGGCCTTACTCCACTACCGAGTTCTCTCTGGCAACCTTGTACCATTCTTGAGAAAGGCTGGGGAAGAGGAAGGTAAATGTTGTTTTGGTTATAGACATCTTTTGGTAGGGATAGGGGAGCAGCTGTGCTGGAACTGGAGGAAGGGGAGCTGTGACTCAGGGGAAATTCTAAGTTGCTACAAGCTGCAGCAAGTGTGTGTCAGTGGGAGGTGAGAAAGGCAAACAGAGGGCTGAAAACTGAGCCAGGAACTTGCCTAGTGGATAATCAAAACTCAACTATAAATAACTAATGGAACGACGAAGGTGTTTAGTGAAGTTATTTTCTAAAGCAGCGTACAGGCAAAATGAGTGCTTTCCTGGAGCAAATCCTCAAGCTGTTCCAGAAGGCTGAGTAAAAATACAGGAACACCTGTCTGGCAGTGGTGACTTTACATAAATAATTTTTCCAGATAACTGAAAGCTACCTTGTAAATGCCAAAACCCTGAACATTTTATTTGTGTAAGGGAAATCTTTCTAAAATGGGTTATATTTTCTCCAGAGGTGGCAAACAGTGCATTTCACTTACTGGCTTTTAGTGGTTCAGGATTTGTTAGCAGAACCTGGATATCTTTCTTCACCACCCTTTTCATACACTCTCAGTTTCAGCTCCAGGTGTGGAGCATGAGACATAGGCTTAAAGCCATCAATGTCTCATTTTGCTTGGTTACAGGTGATGGGCTCTAATGCATGGGCTTTGTGAAGACTATTCCCCTTGTTTTGAGCCCTTTTCTGTCTTCCATGCGCTCAGATATGTTTTGGGTAGATAAAGTCACTGTAAGTCTGGCCTCTGTTTAGGAGAGTTACTGAAGTAAATGTATTTTATTTTATCTTATTTTTTAGTGCTCTTAAAATTCACTTTCATTTTTGAATTTTTGTTGTTGATACGGAGTCTTGCTCTGTTGCCCAGGCTGGAGTGCAGTGGAATAGTCTCAGCTCACTGCAACCTCCACCTCCCAGGCTCAAGTGATTCTCCTGCCTCAGCCTCCTGAGTAGCTGAGATTACAGGCACCTGCCACCACACCTGGCTAATTTTTATATTTTTATTACAGACAGGATTTCACCATGTTAGCCAGGCTGGTCTCGAACTCCTGACCTCAGGTGATCCGCCCACTTCGGCCTCCCAAAGTGCTGGGATTACAGGCATGAGCCACTGTGCCCGGCCAGTTTTTGAATATTTTTAAAAGACTCATAAGACTGTTTGTATTTCATGACCTGAGACTAACTAAGGAGAAACAGCTCAGGAAAGTAATTTAAAATAATTCATACCTAATTTTGGCCTCATTTCTGAAAATATTTTGCACACAATCCTACCCTGCCTTGGTACCCTAGACATCACGATAGTAACATAACCAGAGTGGCACAGAGTAACATAAGGTACCATACCATGTATCCAGCAATCAGCGTTTATTAAACTTGCATCATTATAAACCTGTAAGAAAAAAGCCTGTACATTATGGAAAAATTTGCACAAAACCCTGTGTACCTGACTCATTGTGAACACTCAATCCCTTAGGCCTAATGGCTTGAAATAGTGGGTGAAGCGAAGGCCAATGATGGGTCAAATTCCTGTACTTGGTTCATTGCTGAGGTAGTGAAGGGAGTAGGGATACTGTCAGAAGCTACCACATCAAGATGTGACAGAGAAGCAGCACCCAAATCACATGCCAGCTGTAGAGATGCAAGTATGGGGAAGATCGCCCTGTGAGCCCCACCAGGTCATGTTTTAAGGACATCGTTATTATAACCCAGAATGACAAATAAGGTTCACAATCGCAACCTTGTGCCATTAAGAGATGTCTACAATGGGCTGGGCGCAGTGGCTCAGGCATGAGCCTTAGCACTTTGGGAGGCCAAGGCAGGTGGATCATGAGGTCAGGAGATCGAGACCATCCTGGCCAACATGGTGAAACCTTGTCTCTACAAATAATACAAAAATTAGCTGGGCTTGTGCCTATAATCCCAGCTACTCGGGATGCTGAGGCAGGAGAATCGCTTGAACCAGGATTCGGAGGTTGCAGTGAGCTGAGATCACACCACTACTGCACTCTAGCCTAGTGACAGAGCAAGACACTGTCTCAAAAAAAAAAAAAAAAAAAAAAGGAGAAGTCTACAATGATGCCCACCATGTGGCTTTTTTTCTAAGGCAGAGAAGTGTGCAATACCTTCTAGAAAACTTTACATTCTTTAATGTTTAAGTACGGACATTTATTATTTATTTATTTACTTTTTAATTTTTATTTTAGAGATAGAGTCTTGCTCTGTCACCCAAGCTGGAATGCAGTAGCACTATCATAGCTCACTGCACCCTTTACTTCCTAGGCTCAATCAATCCTCCCGCCTCAGCCTCCTACGTAGCTGGGACTACAGGTGTGCACTGCCCTGCCTGGCTATTTAAAAAACTGTTTGTGTGAGGGGTCTCACTATGTTGTCCAGGCTGGTCTCAAACTGCTGTCCTCAAGTGGTCCTCCTGCCTTCGCCTCCTAAAGTGTTGGGATTACAGGCATGAGCCACTACATCTAGCCAGGTATGAACATTTAAAGTGGCAAATTTGGCTGGGTGTGGTGGCTCACACTTGTAATCCCAGCACTTTGAGAGGCTGAGGTGGGCAGATCACAAGGTCAGGAGTTCGAGACCAGCCTGGCTAACACAGTGAAATGCTATCTCTACTAATAATACAAAAAAAAAAAATTATCTGGGCATGGTGGCAGGCACGTGTAATCCCAGCTACTCAGGAGGCTGAGGCAGGAGAATCGCTTGAACCTGGGAGGCAGAAGTTGCAGTGAGCTGAGATCCTGCCACTGCATTCCAGCCTGGGTGACAGAGCTAGACTCTATCTCCAAATAAGTAAGTAAGTAAATAAATAAATAAATAAATAAAGTGGCAAATTTGAATTACCTGGGAAAATCACTTATGCAGATTTCTCCAATTCAAATTAATAGAATGGAAAATGAAAAAGAGAAGGGAGACATAGCTTTTAGTTGCAGTTGTGTTATTAACTAGCTATGCAGTCTAGGAGCTCCATTTTCTTATTTTTAAGCTGGAAAGGCCTTGATTTATACTGTCTACTATAGTAGTCACTTGCTACATATAAATATTTAAATTACTTTCAAATAAATGAAAGTTATAATCAAACACAGATATAGGAAAACTGAGGCAGGAAATTAACTGAAATAAGGATTATCAGTTTGGGACCAGAAGCAACAGCTATAAGAATGCTGAGGTAGGGCAAGTTTACTTAATTAGCCAGAGAGAGCCCAGCCTGAACCAGTGGTTAGGAGACAAATGAGAATGTGTTGTCAAAATTCACACGATATGACAAGTCAGAAAGCAAGTCAATAGATCGCAAGTGTTCAGTGCAGGCACAGGAAAGACTTTGCTTAAGACCAGCATGGTATGAATGAAAGAATTAGGAGGCCGCGATGTCTCCTGTTAAAAGTCCTCTCTCTATAATCATTGTGGTAGACAGACTAGACCCTAGTGTGGTCTCATTTTCATGACTCTATAATCCCTTCCTTTGAGTGTGGGTGGGACCAAGAACTTGCTTCTAACCAATATAAAATGTGGTGGGAAAGTGATGGAAAGTCAATCTCATTCTTACATTATTGTATTCATATATAGCTCTGTCTTGCTAGCATGCATTAGAAAGACTCTTTCCATTGCTGCCTTGAAGAAGTAAGTTGCCACATCATAAGAGGGCCTATGGAGGGAACTAATGGCAAGGAACTGCAGGTGGCCCTATATTTGCTAAGAGTAACCCCCAGCTGATATCCAGCAACAAAACAGGACCTCAGTCCTGCAACCACAAGGAGATGAATTTTGCCAAGAACATGAAGAAGCTTGGAAGCAGATCTTTCCCCAGTCTAGCCTCTGATAAGCCCACAGCCTTGACCAGCACCTGGATTGCAGCCTTTTGAGACCCGGAGCAGCTAAGCTGAATCTGGACTTTTGACCAAAACTGTGAGATTATGAGTGTTGTTTTGAGCTTCTAAGTTTTTGATAATTTGTTATGCAACAATAAAAAACTAATCTGTCCATTTTACCATGGTCAATCATGGTAGTTTTCAATCTTTTCTTTAGTTGTGGAGACCTGTTTTTATGCAAAAGCAACATGGAAGCCAATATGTAAAACAAAGAAAAGTAGAATGTCTCCATTTACAGCTGGGTAGAAGGAATGGATCCCTTCCCACCTGAGTTCTCCTGAACTTATGGAGCCCTAAGAGGAAACTCTGTGAACAGTCTGAAAACTATTAAATAAATTGAAGAAGGACCAGAACATGCTGACCCAGACACATGCTTCAGGCTGAAGGGAAGAGACACACTCACGTGTCCTTCCGTGATGGAGCACAGTGGATAATGTTGATGCACTTCAAGAATTCTCAAATCTCTTTACAGTTTCTGGTTACTCCTCCCTAGTTGAAGTTTGCTTTTGCCTTCAATGGTTTGTACCTGTAACTCTTCTTCTGAGAACTCTCCTTGGGTTATTGGAACAGTTTTACCTACTGTAGGTAACTACTGTAGTTACAGTAATTGCTTTCTGACCTCCCTCACCTTGAGTTGGGACTATCTCTGGTGTGTAACTTATACTCCCTTCTAGCCATATCAGGTGGAAGCTACCCCAGCCTCTGTAGGACTGCCTGAAATCAGTCCCACAGAAAAATCATAAATCATCATACTTGGTTTTCTCCCCTCCCTGTCTTCCTTCCCTCGCTTCCAAACCAGCTTCTGGGAACATGACTTTAATTTTTGCTTTGCACATTACTCCTCATTTCAGTGCCTGTTTCAAAGAACCCAACCTGAAGCATAGAGATTTCCTAGGAAGATACATGGACACCTGAGACATCTCAACATTTCTGGTGTCCGGTGTTTCCAAGTCCCTCATTGATCACATTCAGCTTGGGCTTCAGTGCCCTACCTACCTCCTGTGGTTCTGGCGTTTATCCTTTCCAAAGGATAATCTGATTGGCCTGATACCACCATGCACCACAAAAATCCTCTAATGTATAGAGCTTTACTCCAGGCCACCTCAAAGGCAGTTGACCCATTTCCACTTAATTGCCTTTAGCTCAGCCACTGACCCCTGTTCCTATCAAAGTGGAGTCAGGATATCCATGTGGGGTCATTCAAATCACATGGCAGGAGCCACACAAACGTTTTGCCAAAAGAACACCTCAGGTACATTTTCCTCAGAAGAGAGCAGTGGGTGAGTCAGGTGCTTTCTTACTGATTCCCTAAAGAGTCCTCTTTGGGGCACACAGCTTTTATAAATCCAAAGAGGTGTGACAGTAAGTTCTCATTAAGGGTGGCTTGTAGAAGCAGAGAAAAGAGTGAACAAGGCAAGGACACAGTGCAACAAGTCTCAATCTTGTTCCTGCAAGGTTGAGGACATGGTAAATAGAAGTGGTTGGTATAAAACTGGATCTGTTCTGAGGACACAGAAATAATATCAAATATTGTATGAATATAAATGGGCTACCTAATATGCTAAAAAGAAGCTTATCGAAGATGATGTAAATTCAAAAGCGTGAGTCTATTAGTTCATTAAGTTTTTAGGTTTTGTTTGTCTGTTTGTTTTGAGACAGGGTCTTGCTCTCTCGCCCAGGTTGGAGTACAGTGGCGTAGTCTGAGCTCACTGCAACCTCTGCCTCCCAGGTTTAAGCAATTCTTCTGCCTCAGCCTCCCAAGTAGCTGGAATTACAGGTGTGCACCACCACACCTGGTTAATTTTTGTATTTTTAGTAGAGACAAGGTTTTGTCATGTTGGCCAGGTTGGTCTCGAGCTCCTGCCTCAAGTGATCTGCCCACCTCACAAACTGCTGGGATTATAGGCACAAGCCACTGCACCCATCAGTCCATTAGGTTTTAAAAGGATGGGCAAAAGTCTCCAGTAACGTATGTAGAAATTTGCCCTCAGTACCCTTAATGTTTCAGTTAATCTATTGCCATGTAGACAACTACACCAAAATTTAGTGGCTCAAGGTAATAGCTATTTTATTTTCCATTTATGATTCTGTAACTTAGGCAGGACTCAGTAGGGGAGGCTCATCTTTGCACCATGTGGTGTCAGATGCAGTAGCTTGACTGAGGCTGGAGGATTCATTTCTAAGATGGCCTCAATCACACACCTGGCAGTTTGGTGCTGAGTATTGAGTCTTGGTGCTAACTCAGTGGGTGCTGATGGTCAGGAACATTAATTCCAATTTCTTACACGGTGGCTGGCTTAACACAAAAGCAGAAACTGCCAGGGCTTCTTAAGCATCTGACTCAGCATCACTTCAGTTGGTTGAAGTAGGTCACATGACCAGTTCAGCTTCATGGGGAATAGATTACAAGGGTGTGAATATATAGGGAGGCATGAGTGACTGGAGGCTGCCAACGTAATAGTCTATCACACTTGATGATGCTGCAAAGACACTGATTTTGTTTATTCAGTCTAACCACGAACTGAAGAGAAATGACTAAAAAGTTAAACATTGATAAAGACTCATCTAAATTTAGATAAAGTGTTAGTCCTTAATGACTTTTACTGGCTAGGGAATCTTAAGGCCCTCAATAGCTGAGGCTGAGGCATGGAGGGTATTGGAAGGTATGTGTCACATACTTGGAGGCAAATAGCAGCTTATTTTTCTTTATATCTGCCTGCTCAGGCTGAGGTTCCTTTTTCATTTTTCTTTTGAGACAGAGTCTGGCTCTGTTGGAGTACAGTGGTCTTATTATGGCCCACTGCAGCCTCGACTTCCTGGACTCAAGAGATCCTCCCACCTCAGCCACTGGAGTTAGCTGGGGCTCTAGGCATGCGCCACCACACCTGGCTAATTTTTTTTTGTATTTTTTGCAGAGATGCGGTTTTACCACATTGCCCAGGCTATTCTGAAACTCACCTCCCTTGGCCTTCCAAAGTGCTGGGACGACAGGCATGAGCCACTGCTCCTATCCAGGCTGAAGTTTTTGACAAATGTTGTCAATAGAAATATTGGCCGGGTGCAGTTCCTCACGCCTGTCATCCCAGCACTTTGGGAGGCTGAGAGGAGTGGATCACCTGAGGTCAGGAGATGGAAACTAGCCTGGCCAACATGGTGAAACCCCATTTCTATTAAAAATACAAAAAATTAGTCTGTCATGGTGGTGTGCGCCTGTAGTCCCAACTGCTCAGGAGGCTGAGGCAGGAGAATCACTTGAGCCTGGGAGCAGAGGTTGCAGGGAGCCAAGATCATGCCATTGCACTCAAGCTTGGGCGACAGAGTGAGACTTTGTCTCAAAAAAAAAAAAAAAAAAAAGAAAAGACAATGTGAGCCACACATATAATTAAATAGTTTCTGGTAGTCATAGTTTAAAAAATTTTTTTAAGTTTTTAAATTAATTTTTAATTTTAATTTTAGTTTTTTTTTGAGATAGGATCTTGCTCTCTTGCTCAGGCTGGAGTGCAGTGGTGCAATCATAGGTCACTGCAGCCTTGACCTCCTGGTCCCAAGCAATCCTCTCACCTCACCCTCTCAAGTTGCTGGGAACACAAATGCATGCTACCACACCCAGCTATTTGAAAAAATTTTTTGTAGAGACACAGTCTCACTGTATTGCTTGGGCTGGTTTTGAATGCCTGGGCTCAACTGATCCTCCTACCTTGGCTTCCCAAAGTGCTGAAATTATAGGTGTGAGCAACTGCACCCGGCCAAGTTAATTTTACTAACATTTTATTCAACAAAATAATTTCATAAGAAACCAATATTGAAAATGTTAATGATAGCTTTTGCTTTATTTATGAGGCAGAGTCTTGTTCTGTTGCCCAGGCTTGAGCGCAGTGGCACAATCTGGGCTCAGTGCAACCTCTGCCTCCCAGGTTAAAGAAATTCTCCTGCCTCAGCCTCCCAAGTAGCTGGGACTACAGGCATGTGCCACCATGCCCTGCTACTTTTTGTATTTTTAGTAGAGACAGGTTTTGGTATGTTGGCCAGATTGGTCTTGGATTCCTGGGCTCAAGTGATTCACCTGCCCTGGCCTCCCAAAGTACCAGGATTACAACTGTGAACCACAGTGTCTGGCCAGTATTTATTTATTTTTTTGACACAGGGTCTTGCTCTGTTGGTCAGGAGTGCTGTGGCATGATCTTGGCTCACTGCAGCCCCCCCAGGCTGAGGTGATCGTTTCATCTCAGTTTCCTGAGTAGCTGGGACTGAAGGCACACGCCACCACACCCAGCCAATTTTTGTATTAATATTTTTTGTGGAGACGGGGTTTCACCATGATGCCCAGGCTAGTCTGGAACCGCTGGGCTCAAGTGATCTGCCCACCTTGACCTCCCAAAGTGCTAGGGTTACAGGCATGAGCCATGGTGCCCAGCCTATGTTATTTTAAAATACTATATCTTTGGATTTCAGTGTTACGTTTCTTATACTTACAGCATATATCAATGTAGACACTAAATTTTCACCAGAAATATTTGATCTGTATTAGGTCTTATAAAATTTACTATTGAAAAAGTAGATTACATACCACATAGTTCCAAACATGTTTAAAATTTTCCAAGCTGGGCGCAGTGGTTCCCACCTGTAATCCCAGCACTTTGGGAGACTGAGGCAGGAGAATTGCTTGAACCCAGAAGGTGGAGGTTGCAGTGAGCTGAGATTAGACCACTGCACTCCAGTCTGGGTGACAGAGTGAGCCTCTGTCTCAAAAAAAAAAAGTTTTCCAATAACTTGAGTATCAGTTTAAAAAAATTACAATTAAATGAAATCATTTGCACTAGCCATATTTCAGGTGCTCAACTACCGCCTGTAACTAGTGGGTACGATTTTATTTATTTATTTATTTATTTATTTATTTATTTATTTATTTAAGAGAGACAGGGTCTTGTCTGTCGCCCAGGTTGGAGTACAGTGCTGTGATCATAGATCATTGTAACCTTGACTTCCTGGGCTCAAGTGATCCACAAGCCTTAGCCTCCTAAGTAGCTATAACTACAGGTACACAGGTGCTTGCCACCATGCATGCCATTCATGACTAATTTTTTTTTTTTTTGAGAGTTTATCTCTCTCTATTGCCCAGGCTGGGGTGCTGTGGCCTGATCTCAGGTCGCTGCAACCTCTGCCTCCTGGGTTCAAACCATTCTCCTGCCTTAGCCTCCTGAGGAGCTAGGAATGCCGGTGTGCACCACTATGCCCAGCTAAATTTTTTTATTTTTAGTAGAGATGGGGTTTGCCATGTTGGCCAGGCTGGTCATGAACTCCTGACCTCAAGTGATCCACCGGCCTTGGCCTCCCAATGTGCTGGGATTACAGGGGTGAGCCACTGCA